>DVVJ01000797.1:0-13263 GCA_018234505.1 Junonia neildi neildi | reverse complement strand
CCATAACATCCCGTATATAGAATTTGTAAAACATTATGTTTGAGTGTTTCACTTTGCATACAACTCAATTACATTTATTGAACGTAAAAAATAAAACGAAGTACAAAAATGTTTATGTCTCAATGCTGAAGGATTCTCCTTTTAAGGTATTGCAGAGCTTAATACGCCACGATGCTTCACAGCTGATTGGCGGTCTATAGATAGAGGTCTTAGAACTTTTTCAGGGCGTTTCAAAAAAAACTTTACTTTTTCGTGATGGTTTTTTTGTATCGCTCAGAAAAATATTATTTATCAACAACTTTTTGGAGCTATTAAAGTTTACCAATACGAAACAAGACTTAAACCCGCGAACTTCTGTTGAAATAAAAATAAATAAATAATATTATCTACTTAGTAGATACTAGATAGTAAGAACTCTTAGTACCTACCTAAATCCTAAAATTGTTACATTTTTAACGCATGTAACAATATACTTTGTAATACATAAGTAAACCGTGAAAACAGCAGTCATTAATTTTAAGTAGACGTATAAAAACCTTATTTCCTTGTTGTTTTTTTTCAATTATATTTTCATAAACAAATAGTTTTTGTTACCCAAAAACCTTGCATTTAATTAACGCAATCGAATAACGAGTACGATGCTGTTATTAAAAACAAGAGGCCTAAAAATTGACCTGAATAAAGCTGCAATCCAGACAATGGGAAGGTAGAAATACATTTTTAATTTAAAAAAAAAAAAACGAAACACGTAAACCACATGTTGTATTCCAGCCGCATTTCAGACAAAGGAAGCTTAGTTAAAATATAGAAAAAAGAAAAATCTTTTAAACAGTGCTCGGAAAACTAAACAGAAACTTAAAATCGATACCAACCTTAACTGCGTTTAAAATGACCGTTGACCACCTTTGATTTTTATGTTTATAGATTTAAACAATTCGAACAAAACTTTATTAGTATTTTTGTGTAAGAAACTCGAATTCAGTGACGCGATCGACTCCCTAAGGGATTTTGGATACGCGAAACCGCTACGGGTTTTCTTTGTTTTTATTTATATTTTCGATCAGTTCAGCCTTAAGGCTCTAACTGATGACGCGTGCGGCGCGCGTGGCGGCCGGCTAACACTGGCTAGAAGATTAAAAGTTGCTACGTAATTGACAAAATTTTCCTGGTTTAATTATATTAAAGTTATAAGAAAGTAAGTTGTTGAATAAATTACGTTTGAGGATACTTTGCTTAGAGAAGAAGGTTTTACTTTTAGTGAACTTTAAAAGAGGTAATTCGGTTAAAATTTTTAATCCATATTTCGTAATATCTTCGTCATTATTACATGAATCTTCCACAGCCTGGCCAATTCTTTGTGGAAAATTTTGAAACCCAATTCTAATCGTTTTTCATATTTTTCAATAAAATTATATTTTATCGCAACTAACAATTATTATCGATACAAATTATCCGTATCCAATGCGAAATCAATTTTCTACAGTTTCAGAAACAATAAACCATTCAAAATGTAAAATAACATCTATAAAATATCACCAACATAAACAAAGCAAAGTGTACCAAAACATGTGCTAAAATTACCCTAAAATCAGGCAAAATGAATTAGAACAAGTACCTACCCAAAAATTGTTGTCCATAATAATAGTAGATAACAATTAAAAATTACAAAATTATTTTGGTATTGTATTAAAATTGAGGTGAAATATTTTTTAATCGGCAACACAGCGGGTGGCGCAAACTGCGACCTCGGGCCGAGGTCTAGAGGAAGTCTACCTGATCTCGATTAAGTAATAAGCAGATTACTTTATGCTAATTAAGAGATGATACTGAGTATCTCAATGCTAATGATTTTCAAGTGCTAAATTTGTGTTTAAATTCATCTCGAGCTCGGCGGTGAAAGAAAACATCGTGAGGAAACCTGCATGTGCCGGAAGAAATTCTGAGCAGCGTGGTAGATTATGCTCCATAACTTTTCCCTAATAGGAGATGAAGCCTATGCCCAGAAGTGGGATATGTACAGGCTGTGTTACGTTTTGTTACTGAGTAGGTATCTATTAAGCTCTTGCGCTTATATTAAACTTTAACATCAAATCAAATATTCCACGTGTGGAATAACGCAAATAATAAATAAACAATCTCTTGCGCTTTTGTATAAACTTACATTTTTAAAAAGTACCCACATATCTTTTCACTTTGAAAACCTGCACTTAAAAACTCTTTCAAAATCTATACAGCTGTTAAGTACATTAGACTAAACCATTGATAGAGAGACTGATAAAAAAGGCAGTTAAATCGAAAATACCGACACACTTACATTCGATTTATTTTTATATAAAGGGAAACTGTATTTAATTTGTTTCCTTCACATTAGTATTCTCTACAGAGCTGTTTAGTCAATTAAGTCTTGAATAAATTGATGTGATAAAATAACGAACTCATTTAAATAGGTATCTATTATATATGTACCTACATTGTACATACACAACGCATGACTTGTAATTAAGGAAACAAAATAGATTATTTTAATCCAGTAACCTTAACCATGAAAACAGACACACACACGCATACACAAAGAAGTAAATTCATCATAAACCTGCATGACATAGGTACCTAAATTATCTATAAAGTCACAAAGATTTAGTCGAAATTAGGCCTTCACGGAAGTACTTTGACCTATTTCAGTTTTACTTCCACGTCACGTGATCTTAGTAGGTAAACTAACAAAGAATACAAATAAAAAATATAAATAATTACCTTGAAGGATTTGCATATGACCCAGTTTTATCCTGATTTACTTTTATTGATTAAGACCTTGCTAACAGATCTTAGAAATAGGCTCTACCTACACACTACATAGGTCTCAAAAAAACCGAGTCGCGGAAATT
The DNA here is from genome assembly GCA_018234505.1 of Junonia neildi neildi. Lineage (NCBI taxonomy): Eukaryota > Metazoa > Arthropoda > Insecta > Lepidoptera > Nymphalidae > Junonia > Junonia neildi. The sequence goes on along the minus strand of DVVJ01000797.1, from coordinate 10,378 downwards.
TGAAGAATTTAAATATGGGGTGTATTAAGAGAAAATCTTCCATCGCAAAAACTATCACAATCGAAAAAAAATGGAGATTGGGAGATTTGCCATTATCGGGCCTCCTGAACACTCCCGGGTAATCCATGAGAGTTGACGACCCAGCTCTACCACATCAAGTAATGCTTTATTATAGTTTTATTTTAGGTCTTTTAAATTAGACCTAAAGCTCTAATTTCTATGAATTACGCAAAAACACCATAATTCTCTCATAAAATCTTATCTTACTAATAGGTATTATAAGGGCGAAAGCTTGTAGGTTTAGACGTTTCTTGCACTTTCACAGCGAAACAGCTGAATCGATCTGCCTGTAAATTTAAATGGTAATAGCTTAATATGCCTTAGCTCAGGACAGACTATTACGTTACTTATAATTTTACTATCTTTAATAGAAATTACATCACTTTCGAAGTTAAAATAGCATTTATCTCCCGTAGTTTATTTTTTCTTGAAAGTCGTCGTCTTGAAACTTTTAGGACGTTATTAAATCTAACTCGAACTTATATCTAATAATTACGATAATTACCTATGTTCGAAGATACAATTAATAATATATTGCAGCTGCTCGGCTTTAGCGAAATTTTGCATTAACGATAAAAGTACTCGATGTCAATTTTAGACCTAATTAGGTATCTCGGGCCTCGAGCTAATTTATTAGATTGTATCAATGTTTATTATGGAAAACACCCTAATAATACTAGTTACGTACCTAGTTATATTAATTTAAGATTAGGAAAACAGAAAGAGAAAAAATTTGCGTCGCTCTCTAAGATGTGTTTTCAAAAACTCATAAAAGTAGAGACAAAATTTGAGTAAAAACTCCTATATATTAATTATTAGGTAGTTATATTGCCTGTAAAATTTTGTTTTCTATCCAGACAACACTGGGAAAAAAAAACTAGTGTTTTTATGTGTGGTCATAAAAACGATTAAAGCTTTATATGAGTTTACGACCGTTGACACATTCCGTCGTAAAAATATGAAATTCGTTTTATCTTAATGACTCAATATGTGACTAATTAAATTAAGTGTTAGTTTGACTTTTATGTGGACACGCCTTTAGTTGTTTGAATTCCTTATTGTTGTTTTTGTTACACGTGCTCTATAATACTTACAACTTTTATGTTTCAAATAGCTTTATAGGTATATAATATTATTTTTTACACTTTTTGTGAAATTAATTGGTTTTATTTTAATGCTTTAATTAAGAAAAGAACATAGCATTCTTGTGTTGTTTTTAGAGCACATAGTCGGCACTTTTAAAGGGACTTACAAGAGTAACAAGTTTATTATTATTGCAGGTAGATACAAAAGTACGCCAACCTAATTAAAACACGGAAAATTCTCAGCAGCTACCCAATTTAAAAAGTCTCTCAATGTCTGTGAATTGAAAGAAAATGCAAATGTTCATACATACAACGATATAGTTGTAACGATAGCAAGTAATCGAGCCGTGCCTAATGTTATTGGGCATTGTCTCAGCCTCGCCTCCCATACCAATTATACTGCTATCAAGATCTCTCTCACGTCTGCCACAGATGACTGATGGCAGGATGGACTAATAAACGGTAATGCGGACTTGGCTGTTGACTCCATTTTAACAACCTACTTAGCGAAAATGTATTTACGGATTTGATATCAATAGCTGAATATTTGATTTATTTATTTTGCTAAAAAAATGTTTATTTGTTACATTTTTTGTAAATATTATTATACACAAAATGTGTTCACAGCGCCATCTAGTGTTGAACAGACAATATACAACGTAATACGTTTTTAGTATTGCGTTTACGGTAACGTACGAGAGATGGCGTTTCTTGGCAAACAAAATAAAAAAAATATCTAATAGCTAACATTCTCAAACTCTTGATTTAATTATCTTGAGTAAGATTCATTATTAAATTGTTAAGTAAAAGAACTAAATGTTTAGTTTTTAAATCGTATTGGTTTCTTTTACATTAAAGCTGTTGTTATTTTTTTTTAATAAAATATTACCTGTAAAGCGGTTTTAAAGGTAAAATATATCTAATGTTCATTAAACTTATATTATTGAATAGATACAATAAGAAGATTATTTTAACATAATAGAACTACAGGCTGACCACAACGTAAAGTGGCAGTTAGAAAATCAAGTGGTTTATCAGACACACTCAAAGTCAAAGTTAGTCGCAATTCGCCGCATAGTGACACAACGTTCGACTTGTGTTCGTAATGCTCGATTGCGGACAAGTGCGGGCGGGACGGAGGGGAAGTGCTCGTCCCGCTTCGCTCCGCATGACGTCGCACCTTCTCGCGACGAACGGACGCCGGCCGATAAGTTTCGTAACTTTGTAACGTGAAAATCTTAAAACACCAAGTGAATTTGTAAATAATTTTATAAAAACTTATTAGATGCCCTTGGTACCAGTAAACTAGTGGCAATAAGCAAATGTAAACCGAAAAAAAACTTTTTTATATCGCGTTCGTGTTCCTACGTGACTGTTCGGTGTCTATCGTAGTGTGTTGATATAAAATATCACTGCGACTATAGATACTAATGTATAGATAAACTTCATATGTCATGTCATCGAGAAGTAAAAAGATCTTAGAAGATATACATCCCTTGCACATAATTCGCGAAGTGCAAAAATGGCCCGTTTTGTACATGAAAGATAGCCCGGAGCGCGCGAATTTGCATTTTAAGAACAAAATTTGGAATGAAATCGCGAAGGCGTTGTTACCTGATTGGGACTCGCTCAGCGATAGTGAGAAGGAATGCAAAGGTTTGTTATAAAGTGGTCTTCTTCTTCTTGATCGTTCCCTCACTGCTGAGGTTCGTGAACACATATGATTCGTTTCCATTTAGTGCGGTCATATGCGGAATGGACCGCACTGTAAATGCTCCCACCTGTCGCCTTCTTGACCGAGTCAGACCACCTTATAGGCACCCTACCCTGGGCACGTCTGTCGTCCATTTTACCAATGATTTGTTTCTCCAGACCATGATTTCTTATAAAGTGAAAAGCTATAAAATATATCAAGCACTAGCTGCTATGCTTGTAATAATTATACGCATCTAAATAGTTTTGGTGGGAACTTTGAATTTTACTTTTATGTTTCGGCATAAAATGGAGCCTATCTCCTCATCCAAAGTGTAATCTATCACTATTTCAAATTACAGTAAAATTGATGAAACCCTTCTGGCCTATTTACAACAAACATCCAAACTTACAAACTTTTATTTTTGTGATATTGTTAAATAAATATTATTATTTCGTTATTACGTATACTTAAAAGAGAAACCTAAGTATGTTAATAAACTAAATTGAATATTTACTACAAATATTGTATTTTTAATACGACTCTACCAAAGCAGACAGATTACAAAGCTAACATTTGGTTTCACAGAATCACAGAAAATAATGCCACCTTTTTAGTTTCAGATCTCACAAAAAAATGGCGCAACCTTCGAGACACGTTCAAACGACAATTGGCCACAGAGAAAAAAATCAGAGAAGGCTACAATATAAAGAAGAAAACGTACGTTTACTTCAAGCACATGCTTTTCTTACTACCACATGTGACCGAAAACGATGCGCCCGATCAAGTCTTAGAACCGAAACTCAATGAATACTTTAAAACTCGGGAAAAGAGAAAGGCACCTAAAGACAAGGAACAGAGTAAAAGAAAAAAGTATCTCTCTTCATCTCTTTCCGTTCCAAAATCCGTAGACCAAGAAGAAATTGACGAAGATAGACATTTCCTCATGTCGCTTGTACCATCATTCAAAAAGATGACTGATGATGAGAAGCTAACAGCTAAAGTGGAGATTTTAAAAGTTATTAAGAATGTTAGAAGAAAATCCGTTCCAGTAGAATGTAGTATACCTCTTGCTGATTCGTTATCTTACAGTGCAGAAGAAGCGGACGTTGGTGAAATCAAAGTTGAGTTATTACAAGGTGAAGCTGATGAAGTACAGTCAAACGATTCCGATACTGGTGATAGTGATCTGAATTCCGATTAGAATATCGATTTAAAATTAAAGGCTTACAAATTAAAAGTATTGGGGCTATTGCAATACTTCAAAAAACCAACTTTCTGATTGGAAACCTATCCATAAATGGAATTCATTATCAATTAATTCTGAAAAAATAAGTCTATCTGGATACATAGACGACGTTAATTATTGTAATAATTATCATTTCTGGTCTTCAATAACATATTTTAACAAGACAAAAGATATACCAATTAGTAACATATTGAAATTAGTGGAGCCTCATAGAATTTCATTATAATATATAAGTTTTATGTTAAGCCTCAATGGAACAAAAGCTACAAATTAATTCCTTAGAAACTAAGAAAATCTAGTAAAGTTTGTACAAATCTGTATATGATAATATGTAATTAAATTTGATTGTTATAAGTTTTAATTATTTAGAAAATTATTAGTTGACATAGATATTAAAGACGTTTAAGAGATTTTTATATTTGGCTATTTATTTCTTCAATATCGTATACAATTAATATTACAATCTTAACATAAAAAAAAAAACTTACAAACGGAAGTATAATTTACCATCTACAAAGTGTCGATCAAGACTTTGAAACATATTTATGGGAGCGTCATCCTATAGTTCGCGACAATGACTATAAAGTAAAAAGATACTATCATTATAAGAAATACCACTAAGAGAAACATACTCCCGAATAAAACAGCATCACTCATGATCGCACCACACGTTATTGCTATGGCTACTACAATAGATAATAACCAAAATATCACCATGAACCAAATATATACTTCACAAAACGCATCACTTTCAAACACAGCTGCTAAGAAGAGAAGAACATTCACAGCACATAACAAAACACCAAATGTTCCGTGTATATAACGTAATGGCTTCGAAAATGATTCTGGCACTCCGAAATCTTCAATTGCTTTACTGCCTGTAGTTGTGAAGGCAAAGATGTAGAATGCTGCCCAGAATATACCCATTATGGATATCATGATAACAGCCGCGCGCAAAGGAATGCTGAAGCAGCAATTTTCCAAGGAAGGACAGTCATCTAGTATGTAACCCATGACACACCTCCAAAAGGACACCAAATTATGTTCCCTTTTGAGTTGTATTAGTCATTGTATCTGATAGACTTTTGATACATAAACATTGTCACAAAAAAAAACCAGCCGTGTAACTTTGACAATGTAACTAATTATGACAATTCTGTCAGAAATAAATTTGAAAGTAAGATTATATAGGTACGGAGATAAATGAGTAAAAAAGTCCAACTTTGAATCTTTGTTACCTTTTTTGTAACTCCGGATTCCAGATTTCTGTTGCGATCGAAAACATAAACTTCAAAATATATATGAAAAAGAGTGTTTTATAAACTGCACGTGGGCTACGTTTACTGGCAGAAAAAAATTGATATACTCTTTCGGTACCAAAGTACTAAATAAAAGATATTCTTACCTCTAATATTCCTGCACATGAGACGTGTGATCATCCTCCGAACACTACTAAGTTGAGTTTTTCTTTTATGTTTCTTCACTCCAAGCACTCGTCTCCGTCGCTTCACGTAATCACTTTCACACACTGACACTTTATCATCCAATAAATCCTCACTCACTGAACTCACTGGAAACTCAATTGGGGGTAAAGAGAACTTTTCACGATGGACACACTTTTTAGGCCAAACATCGTCTGAGCTATCGAAATCCAATGGTAAGCCTCTGGGTGTAGGAAGCTGTAGTGGTGGCAATATTCTGTTGTAGGGAATAAACCGCCTTTCTCCTTCAAAATTTCTTGAACTTGCACTTGAACTGAACCACATGTCACTCGAAAAAAGCGAAGATGAAATGGAATCCCTTCGAAAATCGAGTTCATAGTTACGAACGAGGCTTATAGGGTTTCTGTGAACGGTTGCGTTTCCAAGGTCGAAACTCGGGCGAGTTGAAGTGGTGTCGTAACCCTGAGAGGAAGATGGGGTCCAGAAAGGCGGTACCGGTTCCATGTTAACGAATGTTCGAGCTATATTGGGAGGTGCTGTTGTCACTGTTGGCGGCTCTGGAGATAGCACCCCAAATGGATGAGTGAAGTAGAACAAGCAAAGTGGTCTTCCCTGAAATAAAAGGAACACTTTAGTGATTACACAAATCCTTAGCAATTGAAATTACAAAAATAAACAAAATACTCACTTTTACATCATCAGTCGACGTGGATGCATCAGCTCTACCGCTATTCATGATTAAAATACACTTGAAAATCGCACACAATTAACTGGATCCTTACAATGTGACTGAACAATTGTTACGCGCTCAACCATTCTTACAAAGCATGTGTCGTGATTTCAAAAGACAACTTTATATGGTCTAAAACTTGGTCGTTTTCAATAATTTTTTCGCAGCGTCACGTTCGTGTTAACTGCTGCTATAGAATACACTTCCGCTTTTGTTAAATTCCTGTAAAGTTCGCAAATATTCGGGATAAAGTGTTGTTTTCGTTGAACGTGGTGGTGGCTGGCACGCGCCGCGCACGCCCCTTGCGCCTTTTAGCCGCGCATGGGACGGACTTGTTTAATCGAAGTTTTATTAAAACAACGGGTTTTCCTGTAAAAAGATGTTCTATTGTCTCATTGATTGATGTCCTGAGCCTTGAGGGATATTGAGGAATCAATAAAACAAGGTTACTAGAAGAGGCGTTGTTGTTTTGCAAAATTAAACGTAGATATGATATGTAATGCGTAATACAACAATGTCGTCCCGAAAGTACCTGTAAGTTTATTTGATGGAAAAGAAGTTTCCGTTATTGTATATTTTGTACGTTGTTTACTTCCGGTTCATTACATTAAGCAATCTTTTCTTAGACGATACAAAAGTATTTGTGAAAGCCTCATCAGATTCTGATGTTACTAACAAGGTATTAAAACTAACAAAATACAACTAAATTAATGAAAAATCCTCACCTTATTTTACTTAAATAAATTACTTAACGCCTTTACAATGAGTGTCTTTACTACATAAAACCCTATTAAAATACCGCTAGTCATCATCTATTTATCCTGAATAAGGTAAATATGGTAGAATACAGCCCCGTGGTATTGGAAATAGCTGGCAATCATGGTGCGATGCGGAGACGTCGCAGATTACCCAATTCTTATCCGTCACTCCCTTCGACATCTGATAAACTTCTAGGTCACAAATGATGATAATATTTTACACTTTAACAAGGCTTCTGAGTGCATACTTATCTTAAGACAGGAAGTCTGTAACGTAAATACCTACATATTTAGTTGAAAGGCTATGGAGGGAACAAGTTAACATTATATACATTGTACATGCAGTTCAAAATCATAACCTTCTTTTTTGCTTCGCTGTAGGCAGGTAAGAAAATAAAAAGCGCTGAAAGATTTTTCATAACATACATTTTATAAACAGACATGCTAAAGAATGTGTTTACAATACAATTATTATTTCATTTAGCCGTAAAATGTCTTTTACACGACAACGCCATCTATGTCAGAATTGTTAAACTTAATACTACTTTACTATGTGTACTTCTAGTTTTATAAAAGTTCCGAATTTTAACGCTACTTTTATGACTTATTGTCGCTAGGTGAAACTGATTCCTACTTTTAAAAAAATAGACAAATAGTTGGGAATGTTGGGACATCTAAACAACAGAAAATTGAGTATTTATACTCAGAAAAGATGATTACCTAATTGATCAAATTTGTATGGAAGTTTCTATTTTTGGAGCTAAAATATGGATTTTGGTGTTTACGCCTACTGTTTTAAATTCTGTTGTATTTAAGTTATTTTAAATCAATAAAATGAAAAGTAACATACGTAACAAAAGTAACATAGCCTGTACATATCCCACTGCTGGGCATAGGCCTCTTCTCATATTAGGCAGATGGTTATGGAGCTTATTCCACCACGCTGATCCACTGCGGATTGGTGGATATACATGTGTCAGAATTTCTTTCGGCACATGCAGGTTTCCTCGCGATTTTTTCCTTCGCCACCGAGCCCGAGATTGATTTAAACACTAATTTAGCACTTGAAAATCCAGCGGTGCCAGCCAGGGTTTGAATCCGTGACCTTTGGTACACGTGTTCGCATCACTAGGCCATCTCGGCTCCTAAATGAAAAGTGACATAAAGTTATTAGAAAATCTTTATTTTTACAGGTACCTCTAAATATACATAGAAGAACAATACCTTGTATGACAATATAGAGCCCAAATTATAATTCCAAACACAACAACACTTAAAGACCGTTTAAATTGTTTAGCATTATAGTGTGTTGAGAATTAGTTCCACCCAAACCAAACATTAATTTAAATTGATTAAAAATCGTACAGTTTAAGAGGCTATCGACCGGCACGTGCCGCGATTATAGATGACCATTCTAATGCTATTGAACTATTAATTAATATGGAATGTTCGCAGTCCACAGCGGCCGCTATTAGATTGATTCCAATTGACTTCACCACCCGCTTGCGATGTTTGACTATACATATAACTTACGAGTATATTGTCTATGCGGTCTGATTATGATAAAAAATATTTGGATAGTAGGTAAATGTAATAGATACTGTAGATACGTACCTACCTTATAAGCTCGTGGCTTTTGGTAACTAACTTCTTCCAATTTTGGGAGTAATAATTGCGGTACAATGCAGTTAATGGGATGCAACAAGTGAGACAAAGTTAGAAATTAGACAAAGTTGTTCCAGATTTTAATGTCAAAAAACATAATATGCTCTTTATCTATAAGTACATAAATATAAAAATACGTCTAATAAAATATAGAGAGCCGAGATGGCCTAGTGGTGCGAACACGTGGATCTAACCACCAATCCGCGGTGGAGCAGCGTGGTGGATTAAGCTTTATACCTTCTCCCTAATGGGAGAGGAGGCCTATGCCCAGCAGTGGGATATGTACAGGCTGTGTTACGTTGAATAAAATATTAGGTTCTTAATTTTTACTTCTTAGAATATTGCTTTTTATTTCAGTTTCATGGTACTGATGCATTCTAAGAAATTATGCCGAGCAATACCTATACAAATACCTATCACTAAACATTTCGTATTCAGAAATGAAAGATTGATGGTTTTGGCAGCCGATTTTTCTTCGGTTTTCTGTTTATTTATCAGATTTAACTTAACAAGTTAGTAAACATTACAAACTGCCGTTTAGTTTCAATCGTTGCGATCATAAAATTTGACCTATTAAAGTTCCACGAGCCCTTCGCTACATTTTTAATATTTATGAAATAACACAATAGGTTCGCTCCGATAAACACAAAGTAGGTCAAACAATAATAAATGCACTATCATTGTTAATGTTTCAACGCGACACCAATAGATGGCGCTTGTCAAATTAATAAAGGCACTTTATCACGGTACCCACATAAATTACTTGATATTGATAAATGTCAGTGCTAGAACTTCTTGCTATATATATGATTGTATCTCTATACTTTTATATCTAAAGTAATAATATAAAAAGGATAGAAGTGCGTGTATTTAACAAATAAACTAATTATAATATTAGACCGATTAAAAGAAATACTTTTTCATTAGAATGCTCCATTATCTGCACTTTATTTATATTTTAAGCACATATAGGTACGTACCTACGTATCTTTCCTTAGTCTGTAGGAAGCCTGATCCGATTGCTGGTTATTTATGTTTAAATATGAATTAAATACTTCAAATAAAAAATCAAAATAACCCAATTGTTGTTTTGCCCCATTTACATAAGCCCATCGATGTATGAACGCTGGTGCAGGGTCAACAACCTTCAACACTAACATGAGTTTGGAGATAACATCTGCTCTTCCAATCTGTTGGGATGCACACGTTACACATAATCCTCAAAATATTGACATTTATCGAATACTAGCAGACCGCTCTGGCTTCGCGCGAGTTGGTATTCCTTACTTTTTTTTTTTAATTTAGTATAGCCTATGTTCACCGAAATAGTATAGCTTCCATAAAGGTTTTTTAAATCGGTCAACTAGTTTCGGAACCGATTCTATTCAAACAAACACATCAAAAATTTCCTATTTATAATATATATATAGAAGAAACGATTTGTGATATCCGGTAGCTGTGAACCACAAGCTCGCATAATCCTACTACTAATGATAATAAATAATAGACTTATAAAAGATGTTCATTATAAAAAAATACCAAACAAATCGTAGTAAGTCACATCATAGTTTCTCTGATGCCATAGAACTTTTTTTATTATGTTGACGCAGGGTAAATCATCATAGATTGTACTTACTAAAACCCCTGCGATGGCCGCCACAGCACGGAAAACGGAGAGGCTATGGGATCGCTTTCG
>DVVJ01000796.1:0-13264 GCA_018234505.1 Junonia neildi neildi | reverse complement strand
TTTAATGGCTTATTATGAAAAATACTATATTTCGCCGTAAAAATGTTGGCAACCCTACCCCTGACCGACTAAATGAATATTCGGAAAAAGTATCTATTTGGTAGGATTTTGGCGCCAAAACTTGTACATGATTGTTTTACACTCTGTGGATAACAACATTGTAAAAACTATCTATTCTTAAAAAATACTTAATTTCCAAAACGTCAATCATATATCGTTCTTAGGAGCATTAACACAAGTGCTATAATTGTTTGTTTAATACAGGTATTACTTTGACGTTACAAAACGAATGCCGTGAGAAATACACAAAAAGTTATACATTATGTGCCAATTAACGTCTTTCATTTGATACCAAACTGGGCAAAATACAAAATTAAAAAATACCATAAAAAAGCATTTATTATGTGACATACGCAATTTGATGTAACATAACATAAGCTTTAACTAGCGGATGAAGAGGCTTTAACACCACACCTTATTTGTCCAGTCAACTAGTTTAGAAGTTATGAAGGAATAGATAAACATCCAAAATTCCATATACATATACACGAACAGGTCAGAATTGTGACCCTATTTGCTTTACCTTAATTGAGTAAAAAACGTTTTTTCGACATTTATTAAATGACAAAAATTTGTTATTTGAAAAAAATTGAAATGCATGGAAAATTCTTGACTTTTCTAATATAGAAGGTGATAATGTACTTTTGTTATGTACCAATACCAATGACGACTTAAATGATTGTTAAAGAGTTGTGAAATGGTGAATATACACGGAATAAATGTTTTCTTTTTTTTGTTATACCAACTATCTCCCTATAACAATATGCATTACTTAAGTATTCGGTATTCGGCTGAATATCATAAAAGTTGCTGAATATGTGAATACCTAATAGTAACCGAATATTCGTCGCAAGACTAATTGAAAGTAAATAATTGCATAGAAAACAATCCAGTGGTATCTACTATTGCTGGGTCCTTACAGCAGCGACTTAAATTATTTATGTAGCGCATTATAGCGACTTAATTATACATACTCATTTTATTAGAAATTAATTGTTAATAAATATTTTCGAATGTTTTTTTCAAGATTTCGAGAAAAGCAATGATTAGATATCATATGAGCAGAAGCAAAATAAAAAGTAGAAATTGATTAAACTAATTATTGATTAATTTTTTATCAGCGATTTTTTTTACATTTACAGAAGTAAGGGTTAGTGCATCGCCAACGATATTAAATCGCTGTAAAAAATACATCTGCTGTGTGGACCCAGCATAAGCTAGATAGATTTTTCGTTTCCCAAAACCCCAACATGTAAAATTTCAGCGAAATCGTTAGAGCCGTTTCCGAAATCGACAGTCTAAATCTTACACTTTATTCCAAAAAATATATTAAATTGAAATAAAAAAAGATTAGATAGATATTTATCTACAAACTATCAGATGTGTATAGATATATAAAGTAATAGATTCATTCAATATAATTTATTATCTGTACTAAAATTTGCTCTTTTCATTCATTCATTCACTCTTTATTAATATCCTTCAACAACCGGTCTATTTCCTTCTTTTATCGTCAGCTTGGTGCGTCGTGAAGGGGGTTTCTGATTTCTCCCATTTTAAAAATGACTGAGACCTTAAAACTTAGGGGTACTCTTTGTGGCCACAATGGGTGGGTTACCCAAATTGCCACCAATCCTAAATATCCGGACATGATCTTGTCTTCTTCCCGAGGTAAGATTTTATTCTATGAAATATGCATGCTACTGTAACCTTAAAAGTTAAAATTGTAATCTTTTACCATCAATACATTCTACACATATATTTCACGATTTTAAGTCCTAGTATCTTAGATTACAGTATTTCCATTTGATTGTTACAAATATTTTAATAATATGATGACATCTATTTTGCCACGCGATACCTGAGCGGCAAGCGGATATGGGCCTGATAAATCCACACATTACACCATATTGATATTATTATAACGAAGTCTCATCTATAAAATACACTTTCCAGACAAAACTCTCATCGTATGGAAGTTGACTCGTGACGAAACAAACTACGGCGTACCACAGAAGCGTCTCTATGGACACTCTCACTTCATCTCTGATGTTGTGCTGTCCAGTGACGGCAACTACGCCCTGTCCGGTTCCTGGGACAAGACTCTTCGTCTCTGGGATCTTGCAGCTGGCAAAACTACCAGGCGTTTCGAAGACCATACAAAGGTGTGAGAGAACTCTTAATTTGGTAGGGTTAGTGCCGATGCGCGGCAGAAGATTAGTTTTAAGCGCCTTTGCGAGGCAGAAGATAGTGCCTGTGCGAGGTTAAAATGTGTGTATGTGCCTTTGCGAGGCAGAAGACTTAGGTGCGCCATCATGTGACCTTGGTTTCTGTAAGTAGCTTGGTACTGATTATGGATAATATGGTGTGAATAGAAATGCACTGTCGAATTTAAAATCGATTATTTCATGTGTAATGTGGCTTTCATGTTTAATTATGAAGCAATTACCTTTTAAATCTTTCTCAATATCTTTATTTATTGTTGCTAGTGTTGTAGCACTTACACCATGAAATCATGTTTTAAATTGTTTTTTTGCACTTTTATTTTTATTGTACATGTAGTCTAACACATTTACACACTTATATTAACCATTTCCAGCTGTATGTTGTGAAGAAAGCTAACATCAATTTTCTATGTTATGTAGGATGTCCTGTCTGTGGCATTCTCAGTTGACAACCGTCAGATCGTATCTGGCTCACGTGACAAGACCATCAAGCTGTGGAACACCCTTGCCGAGTGCAAGTACACCATCCAAGACGATGGCCACACTGACTGGGTGTCGTGCGTGCGCTTCTCGCCGAACCACGCCAACCCCATCATTGTTTCTGCTGGTTGGGACCGCACTGTCAAGGTATGATACCAATATTTTCTTTACTCATCATAATTTAATGTTAAAGTAGTTACTTTACTACCTATAAACAATAATACCTAACAAAGTCAAACATCACAATAAACAATTTGAACAGTTTTTCTCATTAACCCTATAAATAAATACAACAATGTAAAAAAATACTTATAAACCATGAATTTTTAGGTCTGGCACTTGACAAACTGCAAGTTGAAGATCAACCACTTGGGCCACTCTGGTTACTTGAACACAGTGACCGTATCTCCCGATGGATCACTCTGTGCCTCCGGTGGCAAGGACATGAAGGCTATGCTCTGGGACCTCAACGACGGCAAGCACCTCCACACCCTGGACCACAATGACATCATCACATCACTGTGCTTCTCGCCCAACAGATACTGGCTCTGCGCTGCCTTTGGACCTTCCATTAAGATCTGGGTAAGTTATATGTTGCAAACATTATGATAGTTAATATCACATTTTCATAGATTTTGGTGACTGGATAGAAATATTACTTTAGTCACATTATAAATACTTATTATTATCATTCCAAAGTTTTAAATAAATTACAGTAAGATTTGTCACAAGTAATCAATTATTTTTCTCTACATTGAAATAGCATTTTGTGAAAGACTGCAGGCAAACTTTTCTGAGTTTTTTTATAATTTATTTTTCATTTTCAATAGGATCTGGAAAGCAAGGAAATGGTTGAAGAATTGAAGCCAGAGATCATTAACCAGACACAGACCTCCAAGACTGACCCGCCCCAGTGTCTCTCGCTCGCGTGGTCTACAGATGGTCAAACCCTCTTCGCTGGTTACTCCGACAACATCATCAGAGTCTGGCAGGTTTCAGTCTCTGCTCGATAGGATCTATAAGATTATAGTTTCATTTATTTTTGTCCTCGGCATAAAGTATAAAAATAAATGGAATTGACTGACTTTAGTGTTTTTATTATGATCTCCATGTATAGCTACTGATAAGGTACTTTAAATGCAGTTATGTATCTGCAATCTTTTTGTATATTTGTCCTTTATTATGTAAATAAACTTTGTGTTATTATTACATCTTTATTTCATACTCCATCCTTTAGTCATGTTAAGTGGGATCGAGTTTTACATAATTTGCCTTTAACTTACAAACACGTTTGAATATTATAAAAAAAAAATATTAAAACTTGACATAAAATTATAAATCCCCACCAATCATTAATTTAATACATAAATTATGTTATAGAGTGCTTCATAGCACTTGAAGAAGTTGTAACACATAAAATTCGAGATTGCCAGATAACCAATATACATAAAGCAACTTATTACTAATATAATTTTATACACAATAATAAACAGACCTTTTTAGCCATACACAAACTTTAAAATACTAAAAAATCAATAGCATACAAGATACTTTTTATCTATCTACCACATGGGCGAAACTAAGCAAAAGCTGGTTCTAAACAATTGCATAGAAATGTGATTGAATACAATATATAAAAAATTTAGAAGTATACAGCTTGAACACCTTACAATTAATTCAACATTGTATCTTACTAAGGCAACAATCATGAATGAGTAACCAAGTGAAACAGTAAAGAAATATTGGTGTACATATACCCTACAATAAAGATGGTTACAATGCAATATTTTCTCTTTATTTATTTATTTATGCTTTATTGTACACCACAATCATAAAATACAGAAAAATGAAAACTCTTAAAAAACTAACTTAACTTGTGTAATACAACGGGCGGTCTTATGGCTAATTTAATTAGCCATTTCTTCCAGACAACCCAATCAATCTTTACTTAGTAAAATATGATAAAATAAATACATTTATAAAATATAATGTGTAAAAATGTTTAGTTTGCATACAATTTATCTAATTATATTAAAATGAAATTTATAATCACAACTTTGTATTGTCGTGTTATTTTTATTAAAAAAAAACAGTCGGGCTTTTCGAAATTACTAATAACATACTGACTGAAACCATTCATAATTAAGTTCATTCATTCATTATAATCATGTAAAAATATAAATGTACCTATGAAAACAAAAAATAATTGCCTAATATAAAAATACATATATCCATATAACAAATATTTCTTAATCCTAATTATAATTATAAATATAATAAAAAGATACATATTCGAAACAGTATATCAGTCATGATTTAAATAATATTTCCTTGGGCATTCAGGAGATGAGAATCATCACTAATTATTTTAGGGCCATCACCCACTTTTGTGTAAATTACATATTTAATTAGGTCTCTATCTAGTGGTGCCATTGAGAAGTCCTTTACAAAATCTTTATTAGTTGTCTCAGGAGCCTCCAAACCTTTGATAAACTCGGAACCAGATGAAGGAAACATGTGCTTTATTAAAGAAAGAACTTCCGGAACATCTTTCTCTAATAAATACAAGCATGCATTTGGTCCTGCATCAAAGGTGTACGCCACTTTGATCTCTCCACTAATTTCATTATACTTATGTATTATTTCTACTATTTTATGAGAAACATCTGTCATATACACGCAAGGAGGATATGTATCGAGGCATACAGCATGAAACTGATTACTGTCTTTCATGGTTATCTCAGCAAAGGTAGAAAAGTTCTTATCCTTTATAGCTTTGCAGATTTCTTTGACTCGTTTAGGTGCAGAATGCTCAACTCTGTATTTGAGCAGATCTGATGTTTCCACGGAACAAGTCATTCCTTTCGATGAACTTATATGTTTCTTTGTATCGGCTACAACAAGTATCAAAACTCTCATTTTTTCCCAGTGTGAAGAGTCAGCTATTTGAGTTGCTATTGAATCACTACCATCAGGATTGACGCCTGCGTGCCATCTTACAAAACCACCATACACGCTTCTACAGGCACTACCAGATCCCATTCGAGCGATTTTGCTGATATCAGCTTGTATTTTAAACAGTTTAGCTAAAGCGGCTACTAAACAGGCGTATCCGGCGGCTGAAGACGCCAAGCCGGCTGCAGTTGGAAAGTTGTTTACGGAGCAAATACGTACATTCCATGATAAAAATTCATCGCTAACGCTTTTTTGTTCCTTCGCGATTGCTTTTATTTCATTCAAACAATTCAGTAGTCGTTGATTAGAAAATGAGGTTTGAACCCCGTTTAGCCATATTTCATTTTCTGTGATATCGGGTCGGGCGCATACGGACGTCTTAGCGCACATAACACTCGTATCCAAAGTAGCACTAACGGAATCGTTTAACGGTAATATTAACTTCTCATCGCGTTTTCCCCAATATTTTATCACTGCTATATTCACTGGTGCTATTACTGTTACAATGTCACTCATTTTGATATTATTTAAATTAAATATAAAACTAACAAAGTTATTCAGTTTTCTTTCAGATTTTTCAAATTGTAAGAATTACCGCGCAACGACAACGTCCACAACACAAGCAACACACGACAATTGACAATGACTGTCAAATTGTCAATGACTTTGACTGTTGTATATCAACTCGTTCATTCAGAAAATTATCTAGATTCCAGACAGTAGATAAATAGATACACGTTTTAACAATAGATGTCTATTGTTGCACCATTGTATCGAGTAAAAATTAGAATCTAAAAGAATATCTATTTTTAAAACTATTACAATAGAAAGGATGATCCCGAGCGTTCTGAATAAATTTCATGTATAACGAGACTGCCTACTGAGCTGCATATCTATCTACCGCTTTTCAATTTGTGAGATACATTTAAAATCAATAGATATAGAAAACACTTCCTGATTCCCCAATATTCGATACTTATCTATCTGGTAAAAGTCACAAACACTTCTTAACTTTTAATCCATCCAGTTTAGGGTTCCATTAGGGCCGAATTATTTTATCAATGCAGTCCAGAACGAGGCAGCATTTTTAATAGATAATTGAACTTGTTTCTCGTCTCAAAATTATTTTGGACACCTTGCCTTATAATGACAGCGGTAGCTATTTGTATAGATACAATTTCAATTATTAAAAAATAATAAATAAGTCAATAAATAGAGAGATATCCATCTATCTATCTACCTTTATAGTGAGAGAAAGATAGATAGTTTTAGTAGATTAGAGAAATGTAGATACGGGTACCAAGCCGCAAAGTTCAGCATTAAAAAAAATAAGAAAAAATTTCAACGCTGTGGATTCCAGTAAATTAAACAGCATAATAAAACTATTTAGATAAGTTTTAAAAAAATTTTGGTGGCATAAAGACTTTTTCACGCCATAAATTTAACAATGCAACAAAATTAAAATTTTAAGGAATAAATTCTGCTTGAGTAAAATAGAAAATAGAAAATCGTAGTTCAGCAATGAGAGGGGAATGTAGACAGTGTTGTCAGATAACAACACGCATTTTTTTCAGTGTGAAACATCAACGCTGCCATTTTCGTTTTGTGGCACGGTTATAGCGGCAGTCTTAGTGAAATATATTTAAAATATCATTTATTTATTTGTACTATTAGTGCTGGAAGTTAATAATATAGTGTCCGTATACAAGTGAAAATTCTATGAGACGTTTTTGATAGTGTAAAATTACGTCGAATAATTGTTGACTTCCTTGGGTGGATCGGGTAAGTACATCTTGCATCAATATTTCGTTTATTTTCCGTAAAAGTATACTTTTTTAAAGACTCATTAAGTCAACGATGTTGATTTTGCTTATATCAGACGTTGTCTAATTCAAATATTGGGTAATTATTGAAGATATGATAGCGAGCAATGTTCTAAAGAAATGGGCGTTGTGATTCGAAGGGTTCTTAATATCGTCATACACTTCCTAATGAATTCAATGATGTTGTTTTGCGGTAAAAATAAATATTACCAATAAATTTTGTAATTGAGTAGTTTTTTCAATAACTTATCATTTTAATTGACGTTTTGAATGTACAAAACCAATTATTGTAATTGATAAATACCAAATTAATACATTATTGTTTTTAAAGGTTTTTTAAAAGATAATACTTTGTATGGGTTCCATATGATTAAGTGAACTTATATAATATGCATAAAAATTATTACTGCAAGGAATTTTAAAGATGTAGTGATTGTTAAATACAGTATATTTTTTAAATAAAAAATTTGAATAGGTTGAAATATATATTTTCTTATAATTGTCCTATTGGAATTTTAACAACCTCATTAAATCGTTATAATTAATATTTTTATGTGGTTTGGTGAAATATTTCCAAGTGCACATGTTACACTTTAGAGTTACTGAATATATTAGGAAAAAAGCAAAGTTTACTATGATATATTACTATGAAAGTTGGAAAAAAATACTTTTGTTGTATATACTAATTGTATAAATAAATGTATAAATAAGGTATATTCCAAAATACGATTCAGCATGCTGAAATAATGATTCATTGCATTGATGCCATATTTTCCTAGTTGATGTCTCACTAGATGTGAAATGGTTATTTGAGATGTTATAAAATTGGACCAGTATGTGTAATTGCATTTTGAAATACTTTATATCCTTCATAACAACTGGTTGCTAGGCATTTCATGTTGCATGTACACTCATTTTTAAGTTTTAACAGTATTAAACAAAATATTACATATGAAATATGTATTATTTTATAATCAATGTTCTATCGCTAATCGCTGTTGTAGCAATATCATGTGGATATAACATGTGGATTGCCACACGTAGGATGTGAAACAATAGCTGTATTTTAATTGAATACCGCTACTCATATGACTCGATAAAAATCCATAATGCACTAGTAACTTTAACAAAAAGCTGTCATTAATTATCTATTTTTGTTTCAATACAACTTTTTCAATATACAAGTGATGATAATATTTTATGTATTGTATGATCACATTTAAAATTTTGCTTAAAAAGATGATTTTTGTAATGAAC
The DNA here is from genome assembly GCA_018234505.1 of Junonia neildi neildi. NCBI lineage: Eukaryota > Metazoa > Arthropoda > Insecta > Lepidoptera > Nymphalidae > Junonia > Junonia neildi. The sequence continues at coordinate 4,464 of DVVJ01000796.1, read as the reverse complement.
TGACAGACTTTTTATTATAAACTGTACTTATTAAGTGTGTGATTTATTAAAAAAAACTGATTTCCTGTGACTTCTATGTACAAAATTAATAATCCTAAATAAATATGTTCATCAAAAATCTTGATTTGAAAATGAAAGTCAAAACATTTAATGAATATAATACTTTCTTTATTTGTTAAAAAAATAGTAATAATTAACATTAATCAATTGAATGTGTTAAAAAATCGTAATAAATATGAAAGTAAAAGATCTCGAGTTAGAGTTGGTATTTAAATAATCGCATTGTAACTTTCACATATTAAAAGTTAGTAGAAAATGTTTATTTTTATGGGAATGATGTTGTGTTTGCATAATTATCAAATGACATAAAACTTTATAGGAAAGTTTCTAACATGTTGTATAATGTATAGACAGATGAATAAGTTATTGACCTGTTGATCTTAGACAAACTAAAGAGTAAGTCGCAAGAGACATTTATTTGGACTGGCCTTTTAAGTATCAATTTATATTTTTTACAATTATATATTTATAAAAGTAGGACTGATTAAATGTAACAAAGAACCACAACAAATTACAGTTTTTCTAAAGCTTGGCAATCTAGCTGTCTTTTAAGTAATTACTTTACTAAATAATTGAATGTGCAATTTTTAAAAGGGCACATCTCTCATACTTTGTTTATAGGAGATGTGCCCTTTTCGTTGAATATTAAATTAATTATAATCTCTGTTACCCAATTATTCAAATCAGCAACTATGAGTAGAAGAGCTTCAGCAGTATAAGCTGTTTGATAGTTGGCTAACAATTGACCATGGCATAAAGTAAACCTGATGCCCTGACACATGTGTTTGTCTTGGCGCTACAATATAATAGATCTAGCACTTGCATGTGTCGTTATTCTGATTAAGAACCTGATAAAATTTATGTTGATAGAAAGTATGTTTTTGCAGGGGTTGTAAGTCATGTGAATTTGAGTGAATAATTAGCATCACATTGTCATAGGGTGTACTATATTTTATGAGTCATCGTACCAACAAATTACCCTATAGGGTGTAGAGATTTGATTTCAACAGCAATAATTTTAAAGGTTATTTTCATTGCAAGGTAGAAACCGGTTCTTTTCCCCCATTTCAATGAATGTCTTTTGTTTTCATTGCAGTTCGATCCTTTTATTTGTTTGTACAAATGTGTATTCAATGCTGAGTGCACTGATTATAAAGGAATTGTACGCTTTTATGTCATTGTGATGATTTTTAATTAATTATATTCAAATTCATCCGTTCTTATTATAGTAGATAAGACAATTTGGTACTGTGGCGATTTATTATAGGTGTATACTGGAACACTTAAAAAATGTTTGTATTTTGAACGAATACAGTTTGCTAGCTTAACCATTATAGTCAGTGCTGGCTCATTCAATTTGTGGGTTCTAAGCGAAATACTTCAATGATGTATTTGGAATATTTTGATGAAAATAATCTCGAATGTTTTATTTAAATGGTTTAGATATATGCACGCCTCCGTATTACGATGTTTTTTCGTATTAATTATATGAAAATCTAAAGAATATAAACTGGCCCCAGTTATTCATAAACATGTCGCGCCGCTCCCTAAGTTATAGCGATCTAGGCCTATCTAGTTCACCTATATAGACTAGGCGCCCCTGCTTATATTGCTAATGCTGTCATTGATTTTAATACACGGAACTCAAATACCCAATTGGTCCTATTCGCTATACGTGTATGTATAGCGTTGTCGTGCCGGCGAGAGAAAACATGTCGAATAAAATTAGTGCGCCAATTAAAAAATACGAGACATTACGGTCACAAAATGCGACCGTTTGAGCTAGTCGCGTGTCATTCGATTGTTTGCGACTTAAAAATTAAAAATCAATCGTGAAGGAGGACAATGAAATTGGTTCACGAATTTATCCCTGTATGGCCTCGTTAAAACTTATGTGATAATTATTCTGTTATTAATTTCTGTTGTGTTATATGAAAAATCTTGAGACTGTAAAGGAAAATGTTTAATGTATCTCTTGTAATGGCAGAATTCGTTTTATTATTGGGTAACTTTATAAACTTTAAAAACTTACGATATGAATTCGAATATCGAAATTTGATCATTGAAAAGATAATAAAAAAGCTTTGACCATATCATTTGTAGGTATCGTGAGAGGTCTCAAACGGATGCTGTCATTGAATAAAAAATGACTTATAAGACCTTGCTTTTCACTGGCACTAATATTATTGATTTTTCAGAAAAACGTTAAATTGTCTATATTATTATAGTCCTCCCTTCCGTATTACGTACTATTCAAAGTATTTTCTGTTAGTATTAGTAGTAAAAAGATAAAAAAAAAATCCAGGTGCAGTCTGACTAATATAAAAATGCAGGTAAATTTCGCAACATTCGACGCAGTGTCGAAACATAGTTCGCTACAAATCAATTCTTACAAGGATGGCCTAAGTAAGTACAACAGCAAGCAGAAACGATAAAAAATATATTCAATTACGAAACTCGTATCAAACCAGCAACGTTCATAAATTAATTATTAATCACTCAAACAATTACGTATGAAATTGAAGAGTCGTAATTAAGTCATTTGTATGTATCGTGTCGGGTTAAAGCGGTCATATCTCGTAGGAATTGGATCGAAATGTCTTTACGTGTTTCGCAGCGTACATACGTACATAATGCGAGACATGGCCATTCGATTATCGAATGAAAGCAAGGAAAGTTATAATCTCTAACGTCGGTCTCGATGGCTACTCTACATAGCATAGAAAAAGATAGCGCAAAACGTAGGAAATGACCCACATTTTAGTGTGGTTTTTATGATATTTGGTGGTTTTCATTTTTACAGAAGTATAATGGAAGATTTCTGAAAAAATATTTATAGTCCTTTGTAAAGTAAATAGGTAGATATTTAGACTGAAACAGAGTCATTTTTCGGCCCTAAATGCTATGTTCCGAAATATATGCTATGCTAGAATGCTATATTCCAACATGCTGGTCAGCCTCAATGAAAACTTAAATTGAGTTTACGTCTCGCTAGATGTAGAGAAATGTCAAGATGTCATTCTAATGAGCCCTGGCCAGACTGTAGGATTTCGGAACATATAATATGTTTTGGCGACAGACTTTTAGCGAGAATCCTAGTCGTGCCTATAAATCTCGTACATCAAAATTTTGTCTATACGCCTATTCTGAACTCACCCTAACGCAGGGTGCGTTTAAATCAATTTCCCGTGAGACCATAGAACATTAAAATTTTGTTTCTAAGACCGCTATGTCTAGTAATGGGGAATGCATTTTGTAACCGTACTGGAAAGTAGTGTAGGGCCCAACTGTGCGTAACAGATTTTCATTATTTTTTTCATTTAAATTTAATTATATTCTTTCAATAAGTAATATTTGTACGTTGAACCAGAGTTAACAACGGATGTGTCAAATTTATTCCGCCCACATGACTGCATCAGCTCTGTTATTGGCTGTAAGCGTGAGTATGGTTATAACCCTAATTAAAGTACATTTACTCAATATCAATTCGCTATTAAAACCTTGTATTTACGTTATTAAACGTTTTACCTTTAGCGAGAGATTGTAAACTTCGTTACTGTATAAGGTTACTTGTTAACTTATACAAAAGTTATATGCGTAAACAATGTGGATTGTTGTTTACTATGTTATATGTTTTCATATTCAAATAAGGGAATATCGAATACGAGAAATGATAAAATTGTAATATTTAATTCTTTCGAAGAATATAAAGCGGAATTTGTTGTTTAATAAAAAGGAAATAGTAACCTGATTCATGAGTGCATATCAGAAAATGACTATGTTACATTCGTGAAAAATGTATACGACTTTAGAGATAAAAAACTTAAACGTTACTCCAATCGAGATAAAAATCGCAAGGTAAATAGCGTTAGATACTAAAATCCAGGACGGATTACGATTAAAGTAATGTTGTGAAATGAAAGAGCTTGACATTTTTTAATTATGTCATCACCGGCTTCATAGAATACTGACGCAAGTTTCACGTTTCCCAGCAGTTAGCTAAATTAATTGATAGATTTTTAATGAATCTTTTTTCGTTTTCGATCAATATTTATGAAGAGAAAGTCTTTTTAAACTCGTAATACTCGTAGAATTGCGACTATTTGATCGTCAATACCGGTTATGGTTATGTCGAATATAAATTTTTACAATAAAGATTTCAATTTATTTCGTTCATAATTTTCATGATGTAAGTGATTATTTCACTTTGCTGAACTGCTTTTCCCGACTTTATCAGAAGGAGGTATAAATTTTCGTGTGTAAATACTTATATAGGCATGTTTATGTTATATAGTTATTATATATTGTGGAGTGCCACTTTTTGCCCTTTTTAGGGTTCCGTAGTCAAAACGGAACCCTTATAGTTTCGCCATGTCCGTCTGTCCGTCTGTCTGTCTGTCTGTC
>DVVJ01000795.1:0-13264 GCA_018234505.1 Junonia neildi neildi | reverse complement strand
TTCGCTTAAGTAGGGACTGAATAAATTAATAATCGACTTGGTATTACATGGATCTCACAACTTTTTACCGTAGAACAGTTGTTCTACGAGTTGCGGGACATGGATTTTTGACAAGTATTGCTTTTGATGGGATTTCAGATTTACACTTATGTTGTGTAGTTTGTCGTGACGCGTGAAAAGCGCATCAGATACATATGTGAACTTTTCTCACGAAGCGACTCTCAATAAATATGTATTTCGTACTAGTGTCATACGCGTCGCTTGTTAGTAGCCGCTATACAAATTCAGCTAGTACCGCATATGACGCGACGTGTCGGTAATTCATTTGACATATATGCCAGTGAGATATCATGGTTGCGTCTCTGTCACATAGCATCTTAATAGCTTCGTGAGAGAAGGGCCTAAGTGTTACTCTAACTATACTTTGGTATTGACAGCATTTGCGGGATCATAGTGCAGATCATTATTTTCATTTCCATAGCTTTTTGTGGAGTTTCTGACTAAATTTGTTGCTTTTAAATAAAGTTCTTTGATTGAGAAGATACGGAGAACCCCGAACCCCATATTGGTTGGCGGGTAACTTTACTACAATATTATAAAATAATGCGGAAGTGTGTTTGTTTATTTAATAAATTTAACAGATTTCTTACATACAGAGATAGATAACATCCTCACGGGTAGAGACGGGGTCACCACATAGTAGTTTATAATTTCTTTTGAAATTATTACACATTTGAATAGAAACATTTCTAACTACATTCCTCTTTTCTACGGCGTTTATTTACTAAAGTACTCCAGGGAATATTCACACAAGTCACCATTTACTAAAACATGTTAACAAGATAACAAGTGAACATTCTTGTTAGCTAAGAGAAAACACTTTACTCTAGGGCTGTCGACTGAGCTTACGTTGAATAAGACTACATGAAACGTTTTGTTATCCCCACAAGAAATACGCACAGCTTCGCAGGCTAAAAAAACGTTATAAATGGTGTACTTAAGATATAGTCTGTGTTAGTCATAGCTAGTTCTAATGGTAGAATATATTTTTGAAATCGATCCTGTTTTGGTTGGTTTTGATAGTTATTAATTGATCTGACGACCTCCGTGGCGCAGCGGTCGACACGCCTGCCTGCGACGTGGAGGCCCCGGGTTTGATCCCCGGCCAGGTCATGATAGAAAAACAATCTTTTCCTGATTGGCCTGGATCTTGGATGTGTATCTATATATGTATCTATTACTAATCTAGTATCGTTCAGTTTAGTATCCCATAACAAAGTCTCGAACTTACTTTGGGGCTAGCTCAATCTGTGTGATTTGTCCGTATATATTATTAACATACGTACATACAGATGTCTCTTGTTTATAGTAAGACAATAGATATTGCTAACTTTAGTTTTGCCGCTGTTGACTTTGATAGTTTGTAGTTACCACCATAAATAAATAATATAAATAGAAATATGGTATATGGATTGATTGGATTGTTAATATATAAATTATTCTAAAGTGAGTAGCCATCAATTTTTTTTTTTGTGAAAACATAATTCCTAGAACCAGATTTTTAACTTAATAACAACGTATCTTACTTTATACTATACAAATAACATATCTTCAACTATCATGAACCACCCAAATAGCGAAAACTTTTGAAATTGACTTTTCTAATGCAATAAAATTTGACAGAGAATATCATAACGCACGTGATTTTACTGACTACTCAATCTTTATCACCGTGAGCAGAATATCTGATAACGGCTGCCAGTTTTATGTATCACAAAATAAAGACTTATTTCGTCAATCGTTTAAACCGTTTCATGGTCAACGCATACAAAGGACTTTTGTTTGCCAAAATCATAAATCCCCTAAAAGTCTGCGCCGACATAGTCCAGTCATCTAGTCTATTAATATAAATGACATCCTCTCTATCTAACAGAATCAGATGATTTTTTATCAAAACTTTTATTTTGGTAGGTAACGCTTCAACGTCTTTAAATATTTAAGGTTTATTGTTTCTTCTAAATTCTGAGGTTCTAAGTCCAGTCATCCGAAGATTTCAGTCAGATGACTGAAATACAAGAGTATTTTCATCCACGACTTACTCAATCACGGCTAAAAGCAGTGTGAGATGCCCTCTGGCCCCCTGGACTGATGACATAGGCAAAGTTGCTGGACTAGGCTGGATGAGGGTACCGGTTCAATGATTTCTTCCGATCTCATTTTAATATTGTTTAATTTAATAAAAATGTCCTAAGAATATCTATTCAATGGTACCGCGTTCTGGTAGTTTAACGTGTTGTCCTCCAACGGCACTTTACTAGAATATACATAACTATGTTTATTGCTGTAGAGTAATAAATAGTAAAAATATTTTCTTATATATTTAACAGAGCTAAAATTATTCTTATTTATCACAGATAACATATAAATTCCACCGCAACATTATCACAGTTCCCCGTGACTTAACTTGCTTATATTTTGCATACAGACGTCTCCCCCTTTTTACCTCTTTTTAGCGGAATTTCGTAAAATGCGTTTCTAGTACATCTCTATACCGTAGAAGGATGCCTGTCTGAATTTTATATTAAACCTCTCAACTCCCAGGTGTAAAATGAAATTGCGATATATAAATGTACGTGCAGCAGACTGCATGTAAGATGGAGTACCAATCAAGTTTATGACATTGATAGAATGAAGATGAAACTCTTCTAAAACTATAAAATTTTGTATCGTTTACATTTAGAAAAATGTTTACAGATTGACAAAAATGATGTTTTTTTTTTTTTTAAAGTTTGTATTGCTTGGTACTAAGCTATTTTTTGTTTTAACTGAATGATTAAAAATATTTGCAGTCTATTTTCTTGCCTGTTCTTCTCACCGAACCGAAAAGGAAGTAGACTTAAAGGACAGATTTTAAAGCCAGTTTTTCCTTTTATATAAAATACTATTTAGAATTATATACCTATATTGAAATAGATATAAAATATTTTTGATTCGAGTTTGACTTACCTTACAATACAGAAGAAGGTACCATAAAATATTATTTATATAATACATCGTGTATTGTATGGAATTTGGAAAAATATTTACAGTTTGTTTGACAAAAGTAATGTTTAAAAGTTTGTGTAAATACAAAGCTATTTTTTTTACTCAATAAATTGATTTTAAAATAATTTTCTTGCCGTTTCTTCTCAAAATCTATCCGGAGTAAACTTAACGGGCAGTTTTTGAAACCACTTTTTCCTTTTGTATAAAATATTATTTAGAATTATATACCTATATTGAAATAGATATAAAACATTTTTTAATTGAGTTTGACTAACTTTGGAATACACACAAGCTACCATCAAATTTTATTCCAAAATAAGTTACACCTGATGAAGCCTCAATAGTAGGATATCCCATACATTTGGAAACACAATACTAACATACCTAAACACCGAAACCAGGGAAAACACTTACACCTGTGGTTAATGCAAAAGCCATTCGCAGAGACCATTCCGCATAGCATTGTCCTAAATAAATAAGCGTTTTACAGTATGTGTCTACATTTATTGTTTAAATTGATTGTACATTTTTTCTTTTCTTGGGCGAGATTTGCACTTACCGGTTTACCTACTCTCATATTTAAGCAATTTTGTAATTTTTGTTCTGGTAAAATCTTCCTCTAATTTGCTAAAAGTAGCTTGAAATAAGGCTAAGTTTGTGTAGAATCGGCGTGAGATAGCTATAGTAAATGCCCACTTTCCTTCTATCCTACCTGTGAAGGGAGGAACCCTTATTCCTGTCATAGGTCGGCAACAAATATGTAATTATTCTGGTGGCACAAAGGTTGAATGACACAAAAACATCTTGGTTGCAAGAACTTAGGAAACAAACAAACAAACGGAAAAAATCTAAATGAAGTTATCATAATTCTTATTAGAAATAATGTTATTGGACGACAGTGTTGGCGCAGTGGTCACTGCAACGGACTGAAGCGCTAACGGCGGCGGGTTCGATCCCCGCTCATGACAGACATCTGTTGTTGTGTATGTGATCCGGTCCCCCGACACAAAATCCAAAATCTTACTTGGGGGCGTTGATTGTGTAGCATTATTATTATTATTTATTATAATTATATACCTTATATTTTATATAATAACTGAGTTTCTATTTTTTTTATTAACGTACATTATATCGAAACACTCCTTTCACAAAGAATTCTTAAACGAGAAACGACATCGTTTCTAGTTTTAATTGTTTCATTTAGCGAGTAATATCGTGTTACGAGCAAATGAATTGCTTTTGCAATGTTACCAACGTTTCTAGTATTTTTCCATTAAAACAGTTAAATGTGCTATTAAGTGCAACACACAATATTTACTAACTTACAATATCAGCGATTGGGATTTGGTATAACATTTAAACATGTTTATTTATTTATACACTTTATTGTACACCGCAAACAAAAAATAACAAAAATAATGACGTAATTACAAAAACTAAAGAAGGGAAGTGAAATATGCAGTCATATCGCTTTAAAGCGATAAAAATGTTTGTGTTACTCTAGGTATAAAGAAATGCCTAATATTTTAAAAGTCTTTAAAATATCAATTTAGATATATATACATATACTATATAGACCGCGCCCAACAATTTTCTTCGTGTTGTTGCGTGGGTTCCGTTAATTTCGGGAAATAAAAGTAGTCACCCCTCTTGGTTATATTTCCCTTCATTTCCTTAGTCTTACAAGGATATATTTCAAGGTGACTTCTAAACTCTTCGACGCCCCAGGTCTAACTGTAACTGAGGCTATAGCTTAAATATAGAGCATAAATTAATAGCATAACTGATAAACAGTAATAATAATAATCATGAAAAAGACTTGTTGTTCTTCCTAGCATTTTTCCCAAACTTAACCAGGGTCTGCTTTATTCTAGCCTAGGTATTGACAGGTTACTGATTTTTACGCAGAGCGATTTTCGTCTGACTTCCGTAACCCAGACGGCAAGCCAGTAACCATTTTGACTAGAATATTTTACCTACTATGAGTAACCATCGTTATCAGGTGACTGTGATAACAACCGGGACCGACGGCTTTACGTGCTCTCCGAGGCACGATGGGGACATCCACATGAACCAGACCTAGGAAACGAATGTTTATATAAATACAAACCGCCCCGAGCAGGAATCGAACCCGTGACCACCGGCGTTAATAGCGCATTCAGCACCCTTACACCAGAGCGGTTGTCATTAAAAAGAAATTATTATCATTAAATAGACTTACACTATATAATTGAAGGAAAAATAAATATTAAAATTAATTAAAAGATCATGTAAATGCCTATTAGTAACAGGCAACAAATTTCGGTTGCAGCAATTAATTATTTTTGTCAGTATACCGGCTATTGTCATCGCTCGTACTAGATGCGGCACAGTCTTGGGCAGTGTCCAAGAGCAGAGAAATTTCAGAAATTAACGATTGTCATAGGTCATGCGTTGTCACATTACGTTCAAATGGCCATATTGAAACCTAATTTATTGAAAACTTGATAGAGGTTATTCGTGAGAAAAAGCTAAGAAAATATTTGATGTAAGGTAAGCTTAAGTGTAAGGAAATTTTTATCGGAAGCCTCAATTCATTTGACTTGAAATTACGAAATTTTACGAAGCTGCGGACATGTGTTAGTATTGACATTAACAAATAATAAATAAATAAACGATACACACTCAACGGCCACCAGTAAGATCATTGGATCTTGTGTCGGGTTACCGGATAACACACACAATACAAACACAAACACACAGTCCACGACAGATACCCATATGGCCAATACAGATGTCTGTCATGAGCGGGGATCGAACCCGCGACCATTAGAGCTTCAGTCAGTTTTAGTGACCACTACGCCAACACTGTCGTCACATTATACCTTACAGCATAAAAATTTAATTTATTCATCAAAAGTGAGTGAGTGAGTGAGTGAGTGAGTTGTTGAATTCAGTTAAACCCAGTCAAATTAAAATCTATATTAATTCTTTGTGTATATACACAAAGCTAATATTAACTCAACTATCTAATAATATCCCGTACAATACGGACACAAACAACGTTACGTATGTAAGGGCGAGACGCATTTCGCTTGTATCTGACAGACAAGATTGATCAGTAGTGTTTATCTGCACATTCTACTGGAGACGTTAGGATTTGTATTGTTGATTAAACTATTGATAGCAATAATCTGGGCCCGTATTCTCTATGTCACGATACGTAACGTGCTCAAAACGGATGACGTCATATCGTGCTTGTCAAACAAATCTTACCATGGCACGTTACGTCTTCTTAAAACGGTAATTTGTAAGCACACGTCGTGAAAACGTAAGGAATAGCATAGATAATGATATTCTTGTCTTTTTGGAGATAACACGATCCGTTTCTATTAACAAACTTTCAAAAAAGGTCACCGGTTTATTTTACCTGACCAATGTAAAATGTTCTTATAACGATCAAAATTTAGCTCTAATGAAATTAAAAACTTTGGAAATTGTTCATTTAGAGCAGGGCTAATTTTGACTCAACTATCTTGTATCTAACCACAAACCCAAACAATGTTTCATAGTAACGGCGATTAACATCTAACACACAAAGTGATTGATCAATAGAGTAGTGTTTATCTGCACATATTGCTTGAGATGATAGAATCTGCATTCTTGATTAAACTATTGATAGCAATAATCTTATACGTAATTGATATGTAGATATAGATAGTAGATAATTAGATGTAAGAGCGAATCACTCACTGATTGATATGAATCATGTATTAAACTGTACCTAACCCAACCTAACCTGAAAAATATGCTTCAATTAAACTATAACCTATAACGATTATACATTTCAAAGCAGAGCTAAGATTGACTTGACTATCTACTCGTAACATGCGGCGATCAACATCTGACAAGCAGAGTGATTAATCAATAGAGTAGTGTTAGTCTGCACATTTTGCAGGAGATGACAGAATTTGCATTCTTGATTAAATTCTTAGTAGCGTAGATACTATCTATGACTATTATGTAGAAAAGAGCTAAGCTTTCACTTAGTCCACTATAAAGAGCGTTTGTAAAATACATTTTTATTAGATTTATTACGACGTGCATAATAGGTACTCGCAACTTCTTCCATGCCCTGTTTCTCATATATTATTTTTACAGAAGCGTACCTATTTTATTTTACGTATTATAAAATATTGTAAAAAATCAACTGGGGGTGAGTGACCTATCAAAGCAAACAATAGTTACTTTGAATCATTGAATGAAATTCGACACACAGATAGTTATCGATGTATTCTTTCGCCATTGCTCGGAAAAGACATTTGCATATGTCGGGTGATATCCTGCAACGTGTCTACCAACCCGCAGTGGAACAGCGGATATTAAGATATTAACCTTTCACTTTTCTAGAAGGCCTTTGCATGGAAATGGGATATTTATTGTTTTACCTTACGTACGTCACTTTATGCATCCGCTTACAGTTTCGAGCTATAACAATAAAAGTAAATTTCATTTAAAGTAATTTAAATTACTGGTACCTATTTCAGTTTTTATATTAAAAATATCCGCATAAAAACCTGCGCTTTTTCATCCGCATTGCAGGTGGTGGGTACGTGCCTGGAATACGCCACGTTAAGTCCATTCCAGAACCTCCCTTCATCCCCTCTTATTCCGTTTTAAGCCGGTAATGCATTTGTTCCTATTTGCAACGGTGCCTGAACCTAATATGCTTCATTTTAAAGAAATGGTAAAAATGAAATTAAAAAGTTCCATATATTGCAGTTTACAAAAAAATTTTCGATTCATGCTACTACTGCACGTATAAACATCATCACAAATTGATTTAACATAGCTAAAATACGATATTCTGAAAAACTGAAAAAACCAACACCAAATTACTCTGGCATTACAAAACTTTACCTCGTAGAAGGAGACTCTCATAAAATCGGCATGTTGACATTTATAAAAGTATATTCGTAACACGAATCAGACACACCTCTCAAACCGCAGTTCGTGAGTCACTTGTGTAATGTATACTGCTTTTATACAATGACGTCAATTCCTGTTTACCGTTTATTTTAGCCCTTGGTCTGCGGTGCTATATTCGAAGCCATCAAGCCAAACAGTCTACGCAATTGTAAGCAAACAGTTGCAATTATGAATGTTGCATTATATTATTGCTTACAGTTTCGGTAGTTACATTGTACGGAACATAATTAGTTATTGAGTTGTGTTCTTATTAGCTTATATCCGCGCTCCTGGCTTTTATAAACACGGATTTATATATTGATTATATCTAATAGCTGCCGCGAAATAAAAACGTTTTCGCTTGACTTTTACACCCGATAATCCCTCGTATATTTTAGGCGATCGAAGGCGAAAAAACAGCTGTTTTATTATGCATAAAAGTCAAAACCGTAAACGATTTATTTTGATGGAAAAAGTCCTATCTTATCCGTTCCCTCGTTTATGTGGACTGTGATTGTTATTCACCATCTATTGGAATTTATTAGTATGTATATAACTGGAACTTTTCTCAATTTTGCACTTTTGTTTTATCGTGTTTTCATACATACGTACGTACAGGCGCGGTCCGAAAGAGAGTTCACAGGGGGTATGAACTCCCCCCCCCCAAACCATTCGTGTCACATGAAAATTTCGGGTAGAACATGTCAAAATCTCTAATTTTCAAAATTCACGAAAACATTCTCGAAAACAAGTGACTTATAAGAAATAGCACCAAATCACTGTACTATAAAGTCTAGTATTTTATTTGTGAACCCCCCTCCCCCACAAACATGCGACCCTCCTCAAAATTTCAAGCTGCGACCGCGCCTTCCACCCAGACAACTTTCCGCACAAATATCTCACACACGTAGTATCTATTAATGCATATATTAATCCCAGTCAATATCTACGAAGTCCATTCGTGCGTCACGTCCATCGATCCCGTCATATCTCGTGTCTGTTTCTTAAAATAGATGAGTGATGGTTCAAGTCTGGGTGTTCGTTTTGCTTTCTAAATTCATCAACTGTATGACTATAGGGTTTTATGTGAAAACCTCTATAGGCACCTGTTAAGAGAAAGTCAACGTCACCCTTGTATCGGTTGTTCAATAGGGTATGTTTGGGTCTATTTGGTACATTTAAAAAAAAAGGTAACTTTTTTATGGAAAACTGGGCTGCGAGCGAGTTGCTGTTCGCGACTTTGTCCGCGTGAAACAATTTTAAAGATGAATAATTTTCCCCGTTTTTTGTCACAATTTCCACTATTTCTTTGCTTCTATTGCTCGCAGCATGTTATATAGACTAAAGCCTTGATAAATAGTCTATCCAACACAAAAAAAAATCAATTCGAACCAGTAGTTCCTGAGATTAGCGCGTTCAAACTCTTCGGCTTTGTAATATTACTATAGAATTATAGATTAAATTTTTGAACTGAGGACGAAACTGCATCATCACGCTCCAAGTTGTGAAGTCGAAAAGAGTAGGTTCGGGTCTATTCGACATTTCCTTTAACTTTTCTTTTGGATTACGTTGATAAGTTACCCTAACACCCTTTTGCGTCAACATAGAGGGCTAACACCCTTTTATACTTGATTAACCCAGAAGAAGGGTAGTTTTTTTCGTGTATATAGATATAAGTAGATACTTAGGTTTTATCATGACCTACTGTAGTCTAAACGACTTTGAAATATAAGGATTTTTAAATTTTTTTATACTTCCTTAGGATAATGTATATTATTTGTTATAAGCAAAAATCAAAATGGCGCGTGTTAATGTTAAGTTTTAACCATCACATTTTACATTTATTTATTTACTTATTGTACATATAACCTTACGAAAATATATGCTATGAGATATGTAAGAGTTTAGCGATGAAAAAACATTGAACATTATTTTTCCTAAATAAATTGTGATTTGTTACAGCCCTTGCCATGTGCCCACATAAATCAGATACCGCGAATCCTTCTAACACGAAAATTATGGCCGAATGAGCAATATTTAATAATTATAAATTATTTGTAACCTTATCAGCAGTAACGACAAAATTATGTTTTGCACGGTTTTGGTGTACATCTAGGTATATAGGGTGACCCAAAAAAAAAGATTACTTTTTTTTTCAAGTCTCCTATGAAAATATGTTAGTCTATCATGTTTTAAGAGCCCCCTCCAAAGGACAGCTCAAAAAAAAATTTTAAGGGGTCGCGCAAAATTTTTTCAAATTACCAAAATCGTCAAAAAACGACGAGAGTTTTTTCAAGAGACTTGAAAAAAAAGTCTTTTTTTTTGGGTCACCCTAAGGTATATGCGATTTGTATTTTTTTTATTTTGTTAGGCAAGTCACCTCGCGAGAGACTTTGAAAGTTTTCGACAATATTAGACATACTTGGTATATTTTGACTACTTTTGCATACATTAATAATAGCAGTACCAGTACTGAAAATTGCCTTTTAAGGTTTTAATGATAAAACCGTCATTAGAGAACGCTCAATAATTCTTTTATTCAATTTGATAGCTTAAATTCTTATTAACCTGCGTCAGTCGTGAAAATATAGGTAATTGCAAAATGTATTTCAGGATAATATTATGACTCGACTGTCCAGAAAACGTGATTGATTTGTAAACAAAAACGTAGCGGAAGACTGTAGCGAACCTTGAAAAGTTTAAATTCTGTTCGAAATGTTTTTAAACAATTCCAATATTTTTAAAAAGAAACAATCGCTTTCGAAACGGATAAAAACGTAATTCTTTGGTATTTCAATGCTGTACCACTAATCGTAATTGAAAACCAGTTAGTTATCTTCATTTAAAAACTGTAACAGTGAATCGGCTTTAATAAAATTTCTATTTTAAAATTGTATCTGAAAGTATATTTTCAGATACAAAAAGAATTTTCAAAATCTGTTCATAAATAAACTAATTAAGAATTTAACTCTTACAAACAAATAACACTTTATCAAATTACTGTAAATTCCGCAATTAATGCTCATTACGATTTGGGTATAAAAGTAAATAGGGCAGAAAAGAATATAAGTTGCTTCTAGGCGCGATAATAATAAGAAGTTAATAAGTATAGTTTTAAATAAATCACTTTAAAAGTCATCATCATCATTTTCAAAATGTACCTAATTTGTTCTCTCATGAAATCTTGCTCAAATAATAAGTGTTTCAATAAGCATAACTGTTCAAAAGAGAACTACTCTCAAATAAAAATTACTCAAACGTCAATATGGAATTGTTTTATGACAAACAAAAAGTAATAGGAAAAATCCGAACGCAATAAAAAAAACTCCATCCAATATAAACGTGAGTAACGCGTGAAAGTTTGATCTGTATACGATCTGCGCGGGCGCAGTCATTAGCATTGACGTCATCAACATTTCACAACAATAAATCTGACATCACATATCGAAACTGTTCGCTTTAGTGTTGGCGAAATATCGAATAAATCTAACGAAGTTATCATCGAGAGTTTTAATCTGAACAAGGTCAAGCACGTAACTATCGTTAGTGTCGATGATATCGATGTCTCGTTCGTAATATTGAGTGACGATACTATCAATGTTATCGATGGACTCGATAGATTATTCGTTCTCAATAATGATCGATACTATCAAGGTATGAGGTATGGAGCGATGGTATCATAGTTATTAACATTGACGTCATCACCATTGCACAACAATAAATCGGACATCACAAATCGAAACTGTTCGCTTTAGTGTTTGCGAAACATCGAATAAATCTATCGAATTTATCATCGATAGTTTTATTCTGAACAACCACGTAAGCTCTCAATTTCTTCGATAATATCGATGTCTCGTTTCCAACATCGAGTAAGATTACTATTGAGAGTATCGATTTACTCGAAATATAATTCGTTCTCAATGATCGCACAGTGGTATCACAATTGTTAGAAATTGTGTCAAAATTTCACAACAATAAACCTAACATCACACATCAACTGTTCCGTTTAGTGTCGGTGAAATATCGATAGATCGATATTTTTAATTTTAAAACCCCGATCGATTATTGTATCAACAGTATCGATATCACATTTGCTATAATAATTAACGATTGTTTTTTACAATACAGTCGATATATTATTTGCTCTTAGTGATTAGTATTACGCTGATATACATCGATAGCTTTATAGCTATCCCTATGTCACCCTGGACTAAAATTTTTAGGCAACCCATATAAGGCAATATATTTATTGATATTTTATATACAATATAAAAGAAGTTTGATCAAAAAAACGTCTCGATGAAGGTCGTCTTATACCGGGATCTTAGACTTTAAGTGGTTATGCTTCTATAGATATCCAGATGAGTTACTATATGACAGAAAATCTCTGTTGATATGCATAGATATAATATCATGTTCATTACATTTCTTATTCACAATCATCAGTCTAATTCACATTTCGCACTGTAATAAGGGCACTGCTTGTAACATATGAATGGCGTAATTAGTGTCGCAAAAGACTCTCCAAAGACTATCAGACTGACATGACATATAGTCGAGTAGTCTTGAAAATAAGGGGTCAAGATGTGCATTTATGTACGAAAAATATTTTCAACTATCTACACTTTTGGGTTCACTTGCGCTTATGGTTACTACTTCCCTACTTAGAGCTATTGAATGATGTAGTTATACGGCTATACGAAAATCCACTTTTTTATTTAAGTTCGTATAGGTTCGCGCTGTAGTCCACAATTTAAGGGCTATAACATTACACATATAGATATACATAACATTAATAAAACTAAGATTCCCAAGTGGTCGATACAAATGACCATGAAACCTTACAGTGAGGACATATATTTTCTTTTTTATGATTGTAATCTGACAACTTGACAACTGAAAGTATTTTGTCTCTTATTACGTAGCTATCAATGTAGTACTTTCGTTGTTTGCGTAAGTTTTGTTACACATAATTTAACGTATTATAGTAGCGGCACGCTATGATGGCCGTTTTGACGTTTGCCCGCTTATGATGTTTCGTGTTAATTAATATTAAGTTTGAAGGAGAAAATTTCTGTTCTTTATTATCAATAGTGACGTGAAGTTAGTCATACAATTTATCGAATGTACAATTTAGGATACTAAATTTATATATATTAGGGTCCCGAGAGAGTATTTATTTTATTTTACAAGATTATAATTATTATCGGTGTACTTATTTACCCCACAATTCACCACCCCAAAACAAAATGAAATATATGTAATATGATCG
>DVVJ01000794.1:0-13267 GCA_018234505.1 Junonia neildi neildi | reverse complement strand
CTAAAATCAGCCAAATCGGTTCAGCCGCTCTCGAGTTTTAGCGGGACTAACGAACAGCAATTCATTTTTATATGTAGAGATTTCTTTCGACATAGTTTTATTTCAATTTAAGAATTTATTACACCCCAATAAATGTCGGCTCCGGGAAAGTTCTTCCAGATCATTTTATTTCCCGATTTTGATTAAATGAAGGTATTTAAAGGTAAGAATATTCTAATCCATAACTACTAAATTACAAAGTGATCGACTTTGTTTATTAATATTTTATCTAAAAAAAGATGAATATTAATACTTAATAAAAAGTAATCTTTTATTTATAATTGTGTAACAATCAATTAGCTTAGAATGCGGTCAAACAATGCGTCTGAAGACGAAAATAACAAACAATGGACTCGGCCAATATGGACAGGCAGAAAAACTTGCTCGGTATCTCGAAAGCTGTAAATATGGCAGCTTTAACTTGTAAAGGAAATGAAAAAGCCAAGGTTGTATCTTCATTATTCTTATTTTAGAATGGCTACTTTTTACAAAACCTCATCAGACCAATCCAAAATAATTTTTACCAAGTGGAATTTCACATTAGCTTATTGGGGAGGAAAGATATTAGAATTGTTTTTTTAAATGTCAAATAATGTTACTAGAACAATTTAGAAAGTATCCATATTTGATAAGAGCTGTGTAGATAAAAATGCTGATGAACTCAATAACAAAATATACGGGAAATTAGAAACTATGCCAACACCAACATACTGAAAACGATCGATAGCAATTACTCAAGTAATGAGGGACTGTAATAGCTTTATGTATCGAGTGTTTTCTTGTAAACAAACAATTTATAGTTAAAATAAAACATGTAATGTTATGATACGAAAATATCCAATACAAGCAACCGATGCCCAAACGACTGTTGGCAAGAGAAAGTTGAATTCGTTTCAAGTAATTTTTGTTACAGACAGTCTGTCTGCATGTCCACGTGAATGCCTAAAATTATTCTACGATGTGTAACTTTTGGCAAGGTTTGATCATGAATTTTAATCTGTGGAAGTTAGTGACAAAATAAGACTTATATCCTTTAAGATAGAGATTATGAATAGGAGGAAAATAAATCTCGCAATAAATTAGCCGTGTGACGTTCATCAACAAACTGTTTATAATTAGTCTCCAAAGTAATGCGATGAAAACAATCTTACTAAGATTGAATGTGTTATTTTTTTAAGCTTAAGCCAGAAGTGCTTGTAAATTAAAATAATGCTACATGATCATTGCTCTCAGCACAATCTATATGGACTTTAGACATCACAGTTTCCGCGTCAGATGTGTGTGATGCAGTGCCTAGTTTCGATAGAGACCATCTTTAATCTACTGATTTATTTGACTCATATCTGAAGTTTTAATATAATTTCGTTTTGATTCATGCCATTGTAATGACTATTTTAGATCTCGGCGGAAATTCAGT
The DNA here is from genome assembly GCA_018234505.1 of Junonia neildi neildi. NCBI lineage: Eukaryota > Metazoa > Arthropoda > Insecta > Lepidoptera > Nymphalidae > Junonia > Junonia neildi. The sequence goes on along the minus strand of DVVJ01000794.1, from coordinate 11,811 downwards.
TTTAATTATTTAAGCTACTTTTATTTTTCTAAACCAAAGACCAAAAAATCGTATTTAAATCTTATTAATTTTTTCTCTTAGCCATTTTTATTAAGGATATAATTTATAATATCTACACTGTATTACTTATAATTTCATACATTACATCTTCGAGGCAATAAAATTATAATTGGATAAGTTTGGAGCGTTCCCCAAATCATGTCAACCGAATGACAAATTCTGAATGATGTCTGATAGAATTGACCTTCTTGTTTGGTTATCTTGGGAGTTAATAAAGGCAGAACTAAAATAACCCTCTCGTTTTAAAATTAAAAGCGTTATATTTGTTTCTGAGGAACCGGGTTTAGGTTCCTTTGTGTTTTCCAATCGACTAATTGGCTGAGGCTATTGTGTAACTCGTATTTACTTAGTAGCAAACATTATGGTTGAAATTGTATAGCGCGTTATTTATAAACCGCCCATTATAAGGTATCTTGTTTACCAAGATGCAAGAGCTTTATTATGTCATTGTTTGGATAGATTTATTTTATACTTATCTTACGGCCGGTAAATTAGAAAACGTATATATAACGTAAAGTTTATGTTTATTAATGCAAAGGAACCAACCTTGTGGTTTTAACCGTATTAAAATTTGAAAATTTTATTGTTCAAATCCCAAAGTCTTTAGATTATTTTTTGATTATGGTTCTCCTTGTGTCTAGCTTCTTCTTAGTTATTCGCTCAGTCCATATTTAATTTAATCTATTTTAAGCGATAATACAAGATATTTCAACTAAACCAAACAAGCTAAGCACAGTTGCTAAATCTAAAACCAACATAAAAATTTTAGTAAATTTTATACGAAAATATGGCGTATCGACAGCGGTAAACAAGTATAGCTGTTAATAAAAATTAAACGATCGTCCATTACGTGGGTTTTTATTGGCTGAGCACGCTGTTATGAAACGCGATTGGTACGCGATGTTTGAGCAAAAAATTCACACTATAGATTGATATATTATATTGAACGACCTTTATCGATACGAACTCGTAAACAAGATGATAGAAGACTTTGACTAAGAAAAAAAATTAACCTAGTGAAAGTTCTGAAATATTGTAGTTGGGATTTTGGAATTGGAAGTGGAAGATCCAAAAAACCTGTTTAGAAATAAATTAGAAGAATACCTCTATAAAAGTTGACGCTAAGTTTAATAATGTATAAGGAAGAGTTATTTCAATTACGTTAATCTACGGAATTACTCGTTCAATGTGAAAAAATTGCTCCTAACAACCCTAAATAACTTTAAGACATTTATAGTAAAATAATCTTAAAGATCATGGTTGAAGAAAGTAATTCGGGAGAAAGTGTACCATACAGCTAGTTCCTTGAGAAGATATTAGTAAATAGTGGATAAATTGCGGAGAGGAAGATTGCAGATGAAGATTATCTTTAATTTGATACTATTCAGAGATTTCAATGAATTTATATACATCACGAGTATATTGTTCCGATTTCTGAAAACACTATCAAGTACAAAAATAAAATGAAGACGAACGAAGACTTTATCAACTACTCAAAAGGTAGGTAAACTTAAATTAATGTTATTTCTGGAAAAGGACACGAACATATTATTGAAACTTTATTTTTAAAAAGAATTAATTTTATTGCTTCAAAGAGAAGATTGAGCCAAAAAAAACCGTTACTAATTTAAGCTTTTGAAAAAATTTCCTTATCAACAACGAATCCGAATTTGATTTATTCTTTTTCTTTTTTATTTTGAACAAAAAAATGTTATTTCTTTTTAGAATACATGACACGTGTACCACATGTAATTCCTATATTTGTTAAAAAAAGCTTCAAGGTATTTATATCACATTTCAAAAGAATAATATGTAACGTGAGAAAAAATATGCAGACATCCGATACTTTGTTTTTTTTTAATTCCTTTAATGAATGGAAGAACGATGAAGCATATTTCAACAATATGTGTCAATTGAATAAAAAAAAACGCGTTGAAAATTTTCAACAATTTAGACGACGAAATAGTTTATGTCATCTCATTTTGGCGGTAAAGAAAAACTGCATTCATACAGGAATTACTAACAAAAAAACATCAAGTATCTACGAGTCGGCATTGTAACAGCCAATGAAGCTGCAAAGCTTCTTAATAGGAAATGAGGCCTTTGTCTAACAGTGGAACATTTACAGACTGATATTTATTTACTGATATATTATACTAGATTTTAATCTTATAGAATTTTTTGTTTGTCGAGATTGATTTACAGGCTGTCACAGTTGATAAATAATACGAAATGATACTAAGCTTCGGTTCCGGTGAACGGTTTACAGGTTGACCCCATGTGAACTTGTGAACCGTCCATATACATATGTACCTATGTATGTTTGTCACCAAGCTGTAAATGGTAATACCTAGTTAAGAGTTATAATTTTACGTAGTGTATATTTCTATTGGTGCTGTAACTATAAATTATAAAATTTGTTCACGTGCAAATCGGATTTTACAGGACACATATCTATATTTTAATGGCGCCTATCTTATAAGCCATGCTCCTGTAGCACTTTATTGAATATTATACAAAAGTATCTAATAAGTGCATCATGTTTGCACGATTGTACGGAGTCCTTCGTGGTCAAGTCCGACTTGCGCTTGACTGATTTGAAGTGTCAATAAAATCCAGCTCCGGTCACCTTCACGAATCGGTCATCAAGTTAAACATAATTTTCTAGAAAAAATTAAAGACACAATTTCTACCTATATATTTTTTTTTTATAAACTGAAAACGTATAAGTCGGTGCATGGTTTCTAATGTTTATTTCAATATTGCTAAAATACAAAAAAAAAATTACTTGTTTAGTGTTTTGTATTAAATTACATCGATAATACAAATTGGATAATCGTATAGGAGTAAGAATAAGTTCCTAAAGTGCCATTATGTGATATAAGTGTTTTTATGCGATTTTTTTTATAACATTTTTTTTAAACATCATGATATTTTTTCTTGATCACAAATACAATATAGGTAGGTGTTTAAGTAAACTTGACACAGTAACTATGCTGAGAATTACATTTTTTACAACAATTCTATTATTCGTTAAACAATAAAATGTGATTGTTATTTTTTATCGATTCGTTCTTGACTACGTGTGAAAATGTTATGTATATAAATAATTAAATTAAATATTTTGTACTGTATTAAAAATATGGAAAAATTGCTAATATATTAATATAACGTCACGTTCAATATTTTATTAAGTTGTTAACACACAGCCACGATTTCGTCGGTACCGGTCAGTGCTAATTCACGAGCAAATAAGTATCTACCTACATATATGAAGGCAATTCAAATGATGTATTCCCTATTTTGAGTTTATTTTAAATTTTAAAAGCTAAAATGCTATAATAATCAAGTCCTAATTGTGTTTCAATGTAAAAAAAATTAAAGATGTAGATACTATTAAAATTTTATTCCATAATTCTATTGATTTTAGTATCTATATTTAATATTCATAGAAAAATATTTAACTAATTGAATAAAATCTTTACAAAGTTCTTTAGCTGTGCAAAAATCAACTAAGCAGCTTAGGACGTGGGTTGCAGAGGGTAGTTGTACATATTAATTTATTATGAGATAAAAAATAAAATAAAAACTTACCAATATGGAATGTGTGGATTAAAACAAATGAAAATACAAGAAAACCCGTCAACATGTTTCTAAAAATACGAAATAGTTCACTCTCAACATAGAAATATTAAAATTCAAAACGGTTTGCATCGTGCAGTCGATTGTGTAAAAACGTATAACAGTAAATAATTGAACACAACACTGAGTTTTCACACTTATAATCACTCAATTGAAACTGTTTGAATTTTATAAAAGTTAAAATATCAACAGTTAAACTTCGAAAACTTTACAACGATCTCTGAAATCGTATGGAATCATTTTGGCGCCAAATCGAAACACGTCTGTTCGCGTCAACGCGGCAAACCTGACGAGTGACGGCGCAACGGCGTACCGGCGGCGGATGTTAATTCAATGTAGCGTAGGAAAGCGCTTTGTTGGCAAATGAGCTCACTCGAAGGCAATGTTACTAACTCAAAACTAGATACATATATTCAGATTCTTGCTAGGCATATTACGACATTGATAATTTAATGGACAAGTGATATTTACTATGCATCTATTTATTATGTGTATGTACTTGATGCATTTGTCTTATGATGTCAGTTTCGTCCACTAAAACTCAGTTTTGATAACATACTAAGATTCAGTTCAAAATCCTCTTTTATTTTTTAGATTTATTATTCTTTTGATGTAGGTACTTTTTTTAGAATTACGTGCATAAATTACGATACAATGTTTCATAATATATAATATCGCTTAAAGAATAGTTAACATGCAATATTGCTAAACCTTATTCAATTTCGAAGTCTGACGCTAACAGTATTAACCAATTACCTTAAAATATTCAAAATATCTAATCTCTAAGCTTGTTTTCTTTACTTACGTAATGTGTGACGAAATTACGGATTTAGCTTACGGTTTTTGTCTACTGCATAATTTTTACACATCTTAAAACAAGTAGGGTAAAAATGTAATTATTTTAAAGGTACCTTGAAAATATGAACCGAATGAAGAGCACCAATCAAATATTATAATTTACATTAACTAAATTTAATTAAGTTATCATCATTGTAAAGTAATTTTTTTTATTTTAAATGTAACTGTGCAATCCGTATTAAATAATAATTTATTAAGTATAGTTATCACAATTACCGCGTAGACAATATCTAACATTTTATTATTCCAAACTTTTTGAAATTGGCGGGAAAAATAATAGGTTATTATGAACGTCAAAGAACTCTTATGCTGGGCACTCATGCTGACGACAGGTCGATAGCTGACGTCTATAAAACAACACTAGATATATGTCTTTTGTAAAACACAATAGCTATTCTAAAAAAATATCTCGACTCTGATTGGCAGACCTAATTTTTGCGCAGCGCAATAGTAGATATGTTCTATACAAGTTTTATGAATCGGACTATAGTATGATAGTATGACAAAATGAATAAAAAGTAAAGGCGGTTTCACACATGCCAAAACTTTTCATAGAAAGGAGATCGAAAGTGTTGCATACAATTCTGGGCCCTCAATGTAAAGACATGAAAATAGTGTTAATTAAAAGGTTCAAAATTAAGAGTTTTTCATTGAAAATTCTATAGAAATTGACAATCAGATAGCAGAGTTATTGGAGGTTTAGTAAAAGTGAGGTTATATTGCATTATCTTTAAGAGTCAGATGATTACACTAAAAGTATGTGAAAAATATCAATTTTATTTAGAAGAGAATATCTGAAAAGTCATAACAAGGCAATAAAGACTCAAAGACATACAGACATAGGTAACATGTATGGAATTCTAAAGAAACAGGAGGAGTGAACTATGTGATAAAAGTCATAAAATAAAACAAATTATTTTAATAGAATATTTTATTCCTCTTCAATAATAATTAAAATATCGTCTAGGAACTGTGCAGGGGGTACAATATTGTGGTACCTTGCCCAGCTAAGGTACCATATAATTGACATTATATGAGCACAGCAGCCTACTGTCCGTCTACCTACAATACAGCTGCAATAATGCTGTACGATAGCTTCTCTTCCTCGACGAGAGCTGTCGACTAAAATATAAATATAATATGTTTTCCGACTTATATGTCGGGATAATATACGACCCCTGAGTAGCCAAGATGTGTTAGAAGCCGACAACTCTCGAAGTAGGCTACTGTTAACGTCCCTGCACACTTCAATAACAAAACCGTCATTTTGTCTTATATGCTCTCCGTAATAGGATCGTGCCTGCTTAATTTGGTATGTACCTAATGAAATTAATATAAGCTCGCTTTCAGAAAGCTGAGGAAAATTATTTAAATTATCATTATGTACTGTTATTATTTCAAAATTAGCTCGACGCCTATTATAATTATTAGAAATAATATAATCGGCTAACTGATTTTCTATATTCATGTACCTTTCTATTTCTTGTATTATTTCCTCAGAATCTTCACGATCAAATATAGGTGGGTGAAACTTATTTAGAAGACAAGCAGCCACCTCAAAATCTTTCATAAAACTTTTACTGGCTATGTTAAAATAATTTTGCCGTAACAATTTAAAGTCCCTTTTGAACCTGCCATTCACAACTTCAACCACCCAACGGCATATGGTGACTGCTCTTGATTTATTTGCCTCAATAGTAGATAATTGCGTTTCACCCTCCTCTAATGAAGCAGGCACGTAAGTCCTATAACCACACTGGTTTAACAAAGGAATTGAGTCACGAAAGCCTCTATCTAATATAAAGGCATCGCCTTCCTGGAAATATTCTCGTAGAGGCTTTCCATCTTGAAATTCTGTTTTCATAATATCAGCATCGGATGTTGTGGCTGGGTATGGACCCAAAACATTTATGATATACCCATCCGTGCATACTATTATAAATGGTTTCATAAGATTCCTGTACTTATGCAAACTGTATGTCTTTTTTTGGTATAAATAATTGGAACTCTTTTCAACATAACAATATGTCCCATCAAAAATTGCTATTGGGGTGTCAACTCCCTCGAATTTTCCAAATAAAGACTTAGGTATTGCGAGATTTCTTCTTATTAATTGTTGTCTATTAATGTGGTTTAAGCCAAGATTTCTTGGTACAAAATGCTCAGTAAGTAGTTCCCTTACTTGATAAATCCACTTTTCTAGAGTTGTCCGAGATACTTTTAATAAAGTTGCCAATCTTTCATTTGAATCTCCAGTTCTAAGCTTCATCAGATAAGCGGCCAGAGCTACGGCTGATTTTGAAATTTCTGATAGTTCAGGAACTTCAGAGAACATCTGGTTGAACTGCTCTTTATTCAATCCAGTCCATATGCGAACAACATGGTCCTCCATTTCACCAATGTTTTCAAAATGAAGGAGTGAAGTACTTTCAACTTCTTTTAGAGACATCATATCATAAATATGTCTCTCAGTAAATGTCTGAACATAATTGGATCTCAAACTATCCAGAAAATCCCATGCTTCAATAACCAAATGTTGACCACAAAGACGGTTATTTTCAGGGATGTAATATTTATATTCATTAAATAACATTTTACGTGTAGTAAGTGGTACTCTGTATCTTTCTGTTCCTTGGCATCCTTCAATGAAGCACCTTCTTTCAGTTTCAATAGCTCTCATGTACTCAGACAAAACAATAGAAGGTACTGGTTGGTTGCTGCTGACTCCTGCATTTGGAGACACATCAGAAAGATCTTCTTGTTGTGGTTCTACTATTTGAGGAGTGTCTTGTGTGAATGATGTCGACGGGCCTGAGGTCATGTGGACAGAAGCTCTGTCTGCAGCCATCCAACATTTGTGACATATATGACTTGTCGCTTGAATCTGCAAGAGAAATACATAATTAATAATGGTAATTAATTAAGATACCAAATAAAATTATTGCTTCATATTTCGCTGGGAATTTTGAAGTTTTATTTTTTGGCATTTTAATTCTAGAACAATAAATATTGAAATAAAATATAAAATAAGAGATATAAGCAAGCACTATTCAAATATAGTATTTATCCAAGTACTAGCAGTTCACAATATATTAACAGTTAACAATCTCACAATATGTATTCTAATCTAAGTTTTTACAATTTTATGGTGACACTGGTTATAAATATACTATACATGTAGTTTTTTGATAAAAATAAGTAGTGAGTCACATCATGTTTACTGTCATGGATGAATGTATGTTAATAATATAATTGAGCAGATTACGAGATATTTTTATTTACTTACAGTATGAGGAATAATCCATTCTTGTATGACATTATAAATTCTTGATTCACGAATTGTGTTCTTATGAAGTGCATGACTGACCCGTGCAGTTAGAGAGCGTCCGCAGCGGAGACAAATGTTCCGATGTCCTAGTAGTCTTCCCTGGTTAAGAGCCTGTGGGCTCTGAGCCAAATCTCAACATGCTTGACAGACATGGTCACTGCTGCTTACCTAACAAATGGAATAAAATATTTCATACATTTTAGTATTCAGTTACCTTAACACGTTCTCTGCCGAGAAAAAATCGCAGTTTTCTGTCCGGGCCGTGTCGGTCAGTGGTGGTTGACATATAGACTTTCAGTTCAAGCCGCGTCAGTCAGTGATGACCGCGTTTTACGCTAGTTTTCATTTCGTTCTTACAGGCCGTTAGGCAGTGCTCTCATACTAAATTGCATATTAATTGACCCGCGTGGCCCACTAGTTTCTCCATATTAAGTTGGTTTTGGAAATATTTAAGGATTGTGAAAGAAAAACAACAATTTATTATTATATACAAGGAAATTTATTGAAAACACCACAAAAAAAATTAAAACGTTTGCTTTTCTAAAAATTAAACTTAATGAAAAATAAAACTAACTTTTTTGCAGAAAAAACGATAACAAATAGACTTATAAAAAGGAACAGTAATGAAAAAAGCACATAAAATTATATATGAACGTTGGCGAAACACTCAATACATAGAAATGGTTTGTCTGGGCAAGCATTACAAAAAGTAGGTACTTTTTTGGTCTTGTTTCTGGCTATTACACGACCAAATGTTGACACATTTTTTTTGTAACATTCTACACAAGATCGACGCACCTTCAAAGAAGGTCCTGCTTTTTTCAGAAGTTCGTGCTTTCTTCTTGTCGTTCGACCCGAAGGTACTCTAGGGATCGAAGGTTTTGACATAAAACTTTTAAGAATTTCTTTTCTAAAATCTACTATAGGTATAGACTTATTTGTAACGCTTTTATACAAAACTAGAGCGTTTACCATTGCGACATTCAAAATAAGATCAAATGCCAGTTTTTTATACCATTTTAGGGACTTTCTTAATGGAGTTTGATATGCTGCCATTTGATCAGCTAAATCCACTGCACCTTTCGCCTTGTTATAATCTACAACAATAGACGGTTTCATCGTGGTTTTATTATTTTTGGTAACGGGAACAAATCGTGTTGAATGTTTTGTTGATAGTAGTAATACATCCCTTTTATCTTTCCATCGTAAAACAGTTATCCCATCCTCACTTTCCTTCGCTATAAACTGGCCTTTTTTCAGCTTCGTAGAAACGACAACCTTAGGAAAATGTTTCCTATTTTTTCGTAAAGTTCCAATTAGATGTGTTTCATTTTCCAGGAGCTCTCTGGCTAAGGGTACACTTGTGTACCAGTTATCTGTGTATAACGAATATCCTTTATTAAGTAAGTCCTGGCAAAGGTTCATTACAACTCTTTGAGGCGTGACATTCACTTCTTCGTTTTTTTTACCAGCATATATATTTATTTTAAATGTATAACCAGGTTGGGTACACAGTTTGAAGAGTTTGATCCCGTACTTATGACGTTTTAGCTTATTATACTGGCGAAATAGCAAGCGGCCTCTAAACGGAACCATGCTCTCATCCACGCATATGTCTTTACCGGGGATGAAATTATTTTTAAAATTGACATTCAGTATATCCAGTAAGTGTTGAATGCGGTGAAGTCGGTCTGATTTGTTACTTTCGTCATCTTGGGAAAAGTGGATCATTTGTAAGAGCAGCTCAAAACTATTTCTAGACATTACAGATCGAGGAAAATTTTGGCCAATAATTTCATCCGTGGACCAATAATCAGCAAGTTTCGGAAGCTTTACCAAACCCATGTACAAAATCAAGCTGAAAAAATGTTTTATCTTAGAAAGGTTAGTTTCAGACCATAAGCGAATTCTTGCATTTTATGAAGCTTCATTAGTGTTAGTTATCTTAGTTATTGCGAAAGCATTAGTACATTCAACGATTTCTTGTAAAAGGCTATCCGTCACCAAAAGTGCATAAAAATCAGCTGGAGATTTATTAATCATTGAAGTACGTATAGAAACCGGCATGCCACAACATTCAGTAAAGGGAATTATATGCCGCTGATTACCTTTGGGATCTGTCCACTTAGATGATGAAGTAGCTTGTAAACCCTGGATTGCGGCATTAATTTCGGCTTCACTACCCTCACTTGTAGACATGACCCGCAAACGTCTATTCTTCATACAGGGGGGTTGAATATTTTCTTCATCATCACTGATATTTAGGTTTAAAGTTTTGTCGAGAAGATCTATTTCTATATTATCTATTTGTTGTAAGATATCTTGCGTAATTTCAAAATCGTCAATTTCATCCATAGTGATAACAAATTAACCAATGAAATACACTATAAATATAAATACCCAATAAATACACTATAGTAGTAACGAATATTAAATTTCAAAGCACAGCACGGCGTGTCTATTCAAGATACGGACGGCAACTGCAAGCGCAAACGAACGCGGGGGAGCGCAAACGGCTACCCGACACCGCGACCCGCGCGGCCCCCTGTAACGGTCAACCGTTTTTTTTTCACTGTAGGCCGTGTCGGTCAATGCTGTCCGACGTTAATTATTTCCATAAATACTGCCTCAAATTGAATTTTGTTATTACTAAGTAACACTTGAATAAAAGATAAAAAGCATATAAGCAAAAAAAAAAATTAGTAATTTTATACAGATTTAAAAAATTTAATAGGCCTAAATGGAAACTTCACTGTCGGTCAGCACTGACCGCGTCAGCAGAGAACGTGTTAATGATTTCTTATAATATCTCATTATAAAGTACAATGATATACTAAACTATTTGTTTTAAATGTAAATAACCTGCTTGTGTCTTGTAACTGTAAGTATTTTAATTCTACCAAGGTAGATTTAACATACATTAAGTTAGTTGAAGTAGCTAATTACTTAGGAGAGTTTATATTTACTTACAGACTGAGGTGCAAGCCATTGCCGAATCACTGATAGAATTATTTCATCGTTTAATGGTCGTCGACGTAATGTATTGCAGTTACTAGTTGCTATCCCACAATTCACACAGCGATCCATCGTTTCAGTAATATCCAATCCACAAGCCGGCGAAATGATCCAAATTAACAATTCCAAGTCAAACGTGCAGGCAATCGTCGGTGTCCAATGTGAAAGCAAGGGTCGTAAAACGTAGGCGGGTTCGGAGTCCGTAAAAAACAAAGCAGTGGTCGTTGAAAACAAGAAATGATCGCAAAAGCACTCGAAACGCATCGAAAAACACGAAACAAGTGAGACTCAGATAGAAATGTAACCGGCATTGTAATTGTTAAGTGTCAATGTCATGTTGCCATAGACTATATACTGAATGATTTCGATCGATACGGAATCGATAATCGAAAAGGGTGTTTTAAAATAATATTTCATATTATTATTATATTAATACACGTTATTAAAAGTTATTGTAATTGAAGAGAGACATATATGGTGTAGTTTAAATGTAGTTACTATAAGTTTAAAGCTAGATGTGAAGTTTTTATTTTGTAATTAAATAATCGAACAATCATTCGTTACTTAATTAATCGTTAATCGATTACTTCATAAAAATAGTTATTTGCATATTTCTCCGCTTGTACACTGAGAATTTATGCAGATTTTTGGTATTTCATACGAAAAAAATAAACTAATTTTTTAAATCAATTCTCAACTCATTACATTTTGGGCCCACCAGTTTCCATCTCCTTTGTTGCATTTGTGAGCAGTTTATGCAGAGAAAATAAAGATAGAGGAAAGTCAGCATATTTGGGATACTTAAGGTAATGTGGAATACCTCGATATCTCGAAAAGTATAAACGCTAACCTCGTTTTTTTGCCGTCAGCATAAAGTAATATGATACACGAATCCATCAAATATTAAA
>DVVJ01000793.1:0-13274 GCA_018234505.1 Junonia neildi neildi | reverse complement strand
TCAGAAGGTAATAGAGTACAGAAGAAATTTACAGTTCTGATAGAAGGAGTAATAACATAAACTACGGAAACTAAACATACGGCTACGGCTACGGCTTACAATATTATATCGCGGTGGCGGGTAGACGCGGAACAAAGGTGTCGCTCGGCCGCTCCGCCGCATACTACGGGTTTCGCCCGAGTATGCCTGTGAATTAATATTTAATATTAAATGTTAAAATAAATATATGAAATATAATGTCGATGCGTATTGTGTATGTATACTATATTATTACATAAATACATATTAAATAGAATATTATATTTGTGTAATTGTGGAGTGTAATAAATAAATGTTATAAATTAATAAACTAATTATGAATATAATAATTCGCCTACACAGGCCTCGAAGACCGCCAAGATCGCACTTGTACGACGCGTTTGTTCGCGTACTAATCTCGGCGTACCATGTCGTATGTGCCCTTCGCTGGTCCTGCAGCCTGAGCGCTGCGAAGGTGCTGGCAGGGTAAAACGCACTTCTACCACCTTGACGAAGGGTCCGAGTCTGGTCGTAGACCCTCGCATCCCTTTCCACTAGGATGTTAAACGGCGGATATCGTGCGATATCCCCGCACCATGCGGATGGCCATTCTCCGCTGCAGACTCAGGATCTTAGTCTTGCATCTTAGTGGCGGGTGCCTGTCAGTCGGTGTGACCAAACGGGCATACCGTAGAGGGCCATTGATTGCACGACACCAGCATAGAGGCGGCGAACCTCTATCCTCGATCCCCGAGATTAGGCAGCAGTCTGTGCAACGCACCCACTGCCTTCTCGATCCGGGGGACCTAAAGCTTGAAGTGCTCTTCAAAGCTCCAGCGACTGTCCAGGACTAGGCCCAGGTGCCCTAGGGAGGCACGTGGTGATACGCAACCTGCTCTTACCCTCAATTCGTCGGTCCAAGAGACCGGAGGTAGCGAGGTATATGTAACTACATGGGACTTGACCGGATCACCGGGAAGAGCGAATCTATCACTGTTCTCAGTATCCAGATCTAGTGTCTCCGTCAAAGGGGGCATCTATAGGTGGAGCTTGCCCAGCAGTCAGCACCATACGGTACGGACGCGGGTCCCTGTCGAGTCCCTCGAGGAGCTCGTCCCAAGACCGAGCGCCGGCGTCCGAGATTGCGTCTCGCGACGCCTTCTTGGCCTCCTGGAACGCCCTGTAGGCTTCGTCTCTCTCCTCTGGAGATGCTCGCCTTCTCCTCCGGGTTGTGCTGGTCTGGCGGTGGGCGCGCAAGTATGCAGTTCACAGTTGCGCGATCTACTCCCCCCCCCCGGTGGTGCCCCCGAACCAGACCGACTCACCTTCGGGATAAGGTGAAATCTCCTCGGCGTTTTGTGACCAAACCGCGACGATGGCGGCGGCTCCACGTAGTATTTGTGGGATGTGGTAATTGTGTAAAAAGTTTTTTTTTTACAAATATGTATTCGATTGGGACAAGAAATTTAAAAATTAATATTAGTGAACCCCCCCCGAAACAAAATCCTGGCTACGCCCGTGTCCTACAGGTACTTACGCTCCCTTTATACAAAAAAAAACTGAATGTTTTGATTATAAAAGTTTATATTTGAGACATTATTGTTGTATATCAATGTAAAAATAATTGGTGTCTATGAAATATTATGACATGCATATTATCTAACATGATAAATATAATGTTCTCAAAATTATAATGCTTTTCTGATGGTAGCATTGGGAGAAGTATATGCCTTTCTATTGATGTCTTACATACATACATAACATTGTATACCTAAACCTAAAACTCAAGCATTTTATAAACCGTCATATTTATTGTATAACTTTATCTAAATCGTTGTGGTAATGTAAATAATTACATATGCACATTGCTATATTTGTTTCCTTATGCTATACGCACAGATAATATTGTCAAAAATTATATTTTTACCATGTATATTGATAAATTAATCCTTTAATAACCTAAAGTCTATGAAGCCAACTATTACACTACCTAAATATTTTAATGATGTATAGGTATGTTAATAAAAGTAAATATACAAACAACATGTTGTAAATAATTGTAAATATTGTATTATATTATCTAATCGCCTATACCAACTACGTATGAATATTATACTAAATGTTCTATAAACATATATGCCAAATAAAAGATATGAACTAGTGTTGCTACTTTTTATTGTTGTTACGAAAAAAACTATAAAACATTTTTAATGTAACTGTATTATGGGATTGATGGACTGTTTACTACATTACTGCAAAAATATTCAAGTAGGTATATAAAAAATACATGTGCATTGTAATTTTAAAGAAAAACTATATTATTAACAGAATAATGAAGACTTTATGTCCTTCCATTATATTGATCCTTCCATAGAAGGCAATAAAGATTCATGTTTAAAATAAAGATCAATGTATAATATATTAGTTTTATATTTCTTTAATATCGCAAATTATTTTGTTTAATGTGACACATAAAAAGACGAAATTGTTATTCATATATTTTTATTAGGTACATAATACTAAAATATTTATAATTTAATCGTTTACATACACAACCAATGTTTTGATGGAAGCTTACTAAATACTTATAATTTATAAACAAAACTATACATTGTTATAACATACATACAATAATGTATAAAATATATTGTACTTATATTCGAAATGTCGTTTTATTTGAAAAAATCAAATATACAATAATATTTTTTCCCGGTAAGACACACAAGATAAAGAAATTGCCGAGAAACTATTTTGGGAAAGGAAAGTTTCATTTTTTACGACTCGAGAGTAAAAATCTTCTCAAACTGTTGATATCTATTACATTTTTATAGTGTACGAATATCAAAACACAAGTAGTACCAGCCTTAACATTGTGAACTCTACAGGTGTAAATGACTGCATTTATAATTTATTACATCATTGATAGAAAAATAAGTAAAAAATCCTGAATCTAAAAAAATATTATCGGTAGACTTTATCAGAATATGAGGATAGATTTTAATTAATATATAGATACCTATATAGATAGATAAATAGGTATCCTATACATACATAGATAGCGAGCGACATTTCGAATTAAGGCAAAATAATTTTAATATGAAATGCCAATATATTTATTTAAAAAATATCTTTTCTTATTATTAAAACTATATTCTATAATACTTCGACGGAATTGATGAAAGCAAGCGTGGTATTTAAATATGTTTAGACCATTTACTTGAATAGGAGTATATTAAGGAAAAAGTAAGGAAATAATTTCTTTACTTACACTGTAAAGTATGTCGTTTTAATTTTTCTCATAACATCACACATTTTATTCGTAAAATATTGTTGAATGTTATTTTTTATATAACTTTGCTGTTACATTTAACTGAAATTAATTTAAAATTTGCATATTTCGGTAACGGTTATAAACTAGACATTATTAAAATATAACGGAAATAGAAGTTGTCACAATAACATAAATTATTGATTTGAAATAACTGTAGATACTTTTTGCTTTTTTTTTACGATAAATTGATTAAATAAAAATTTACTATTTTGTAATAAACTAAGTAAAAGATAGATATTATCTAATAATAATAAAAAATCGGTCAACGACTAATTTAATTTAATTATAATGGAAAGCAATGCTACCAACATTACTTTTTTCATTTCTTTTTTAACGTACAACTTTTCATTAGATAAATTAGACATCTAAATAATTATGGGACTTATCTAACAAACTAAATTTAGGAACTATGTTATTACTTAAAAAGTGAGATTATAACTATAATACTCGTAATAAGTTTAATGGCATTTGAAATAGATATGTTTTGTGATTTTATTTTTAATTAAAGCACTACAATTATTAGACATTATCTATTAAATATTAGACTACATTCTATTAAAGTTACTGTATAAATGTGCAATACATTAGATAATATCTATTTGCTAAATACTTATACTACATAAATGATAATTGAATATTAAAATGATATTAACGCTATGATATAATTAAAAAACATTTTTAATAATCATAAGAACTTAAGTTTTAAACCAACAAGATATCATTATTATCTATTTTATTCTTAGTCATGGCATGCTTCAGTCTAAAATTCTACTTAAATTGGCATGAAACTATCACATTTATTTTGCTCTATCACTCGTCATACATCGTTCACTTATCAAAGTTTGAATTGTGATCGCCCTTGTTTGATCCTAAAGGTATGATAATTTCTTTACGGCCACCCAAAATTTATACCGGATAACTCGTAAAATTTCTCGTTGTACGGCCTATAAAATTCTCTCAGCCTCTCTATAGCCACTGGGTCGATAAAAGGATGACTTCTACCCTTATTTTTGCCAAGACAATGCGGCGTAGAACGACTTTCCGATTTGAGGAGACACGGAAAACCTTTTGTTGAATTGAAATAGAAATGTTTATCTGTAATTACGAGCTTCAGACCCAAGAATTCCTGAAAAATTAATGAAATTAATTACTTTTTCTTTTAAAAGATTAAATAAATTGTCGACACATATATTGCATAATTTTTGTTTAAATAATATTTTGTTGTGAAAACAAACGGAATATACACATGAAATGATAAAGAGAGTTGTAAAGTCAAGATCAAGACCTATAAAAAGATAACAAAATAAGGAATCTCTAACTTGTATATGGTAACGTCATTCAATCTGTGTACATTCATCGTCATAATTTCAGAATTTTAAATTAATCTTTTTCAAGCCTTTTTTATTTACCATTGATATTGTTTTGCGAAGAATATGTGGACTTTACAACAAAGTGATTAGATAATAGATGATGTATCAGTTTTTTTTATTCAAATTAGAAAGAAGTTTGTGCGTAATTAAAAATTTAACAAAATAATTACCTGAACTCTTGCCATTTCAGCGGCAGGATCAACAACCAATCTCTCACCGCTGATGAATAGAATCCTCGATCGTGGGAATCTTCTTAGCCAGCGTCGTAAGGGTCGAGCGTAAATGCCCAATCTGACTGGAGGCCATGAGGAATCCACCACAGACCATGGGCCACCCCATGTTACTGTGCTATTAACTAGGGCGAGATCTTCAAATCGCGGAAGACTTGATCTTTTGCTTTGAAGAAAAATCATATGAAATTATATTTATTTACGGCACGTTACGGTAGTTTGTGATAGAGAGATTGATTGAATGGATTGATGTTTTCAGCTTTTTCTAAATAATTTTTTTAACGGAGTTTGATCAAACATCGTATATGCAGCCAAATTCAGCGATGCTACGCAGATAAAGTTGCTAGGGTTTATAAACCGTATTAAAGCCATAGTTCTTACGATTTATGACAGCATTAAACGATTTTATGTCTATTTGCTGTAAAACATATTGACCTATTTAATGGATTTAATCAAGATTGGTTATTGGATTCGCAGACAGCTGTAGTCAACTAAGTTGCACCTATCGAGGTCAGAAGAACTTTGTCTTCAACCTTAATTGTTATAAATCAGATAAATACTTCATGATAAATAAAAATGGTTAATTTTTTGGTTAAATAGAAACAAAAACACATGAGTTTGGATATACCTGGCAGATTGGGTGTAATCGCTTATAGCTCTTGTTACTGGATCGCGAACAACCGCTATTAGTTTGACTGAAGGATTCATGGAGTAAACCCGCCGTGGTGCAGATCTAGTTACCCAATAAGATGGTGTCTTTTCCATTGTTATCTGCCCTTCCAGGGTCGGTGGCATTTTCTCTCTACGATTATCAAAATGAAAATCAATCCATAAGTAGGTACATAAAAATATTACAGTCGATTATTGTCTAAACTGTTCATAATGTAATTTTCAAGATTTTATCATTGTATTTAAATGAATATTTTATAGTGATAGTTGTAAAGTGAGAATAATTTATTTCAGGCTGTAAAAGCGTTTAGTATAAATGAAGACTGTACTAGCACCTGTACCATTCGAAGCCTTTGTGATAATACTTGTCAAAAAAATGCACTTCTGATCCGGCAGCCCGCACATCTGGATGTAATCTGAAATATTAAATACATCATTTTAAGAGTTTTAAAACTTCTGTAAAAAAGAGTTTCATAAAACAGATTTCAACTGGTCATATTATTGCGTAATTCCAAACTATAGCTTTTAAATAAGCTTTTACATGTGAATGAAAACTAGAGTAATGTACTCGTAATAAAAGCTCACCTCAAAAATTCTAAAAGAGCTCGCGTTCCACATTTCTTAACCCCTATAATCAAGGCATCCGGCAGTCTCTTTGTTGGCACCTGGTTAGGTTTTCCGAGTCTCATGTATTCGTTGCCATCAAAACTGTAACCCAGGAGCGCGGCGAAACGTCTCGTCACGCTTTTGTATTTGGAAACGTGATTTTTGAAAGAAAAATACTTGAAAGAGAACTGAAAATTGTAAATTATAATCATTAAACTCATTTTTTTGTTTTAATGTGAGTCATTTTACCGTATTTACATTAAAAATGACGAGTGTAATACATCGCCGGCTGTAACCAATAAAATATTGTCTACAAATGATACAGTATTTTAGAATTATTAAATGAAATAATCAACTTTATGTAAGGAAATAGGAATGAAAATATTATGAAAATTAAACAAGCTACTTACCTTTCTTTCGTCAACTAAACAGGTATTCAAAACATAAAATAAATATAATAGAAATAATAATATGAAATACGTAAACATAGTTCGCTTCGAAAGTGCCGGAATCCATCTCATTGCTATTTTTCGAATTCATTTGGGTAGGAAGTCACTTTCTTGTTTAAAATACTTTTGTAAAATAATAATCATTCACCATATTAAACAATAAATAAATATTTCATAATAAAACACAAATTCCGGTGTTAATGTGAATGAAATTATAGTTTAAAAATTATTTTCACAATTTCATATCATCAGAACTTTAACATTTTAAATAAACAGACAAAAGGTGCAGCACCATGCGGTTCTTATTAAAAAATGTACCGCACACCTGATCTGCATAAGTAAACGCACTGCGCAATCGCGCTTCGGCAGGGAGGAGGATGGGTCGAGAGGTAAAACGAATAGGTATCTACTGAAATAATAAGCATTGGGGTACCTTCAGTTTCGCGCCAAGTATAAATCAGCATTTGCGCGCGCATTCTCCTGTCATTTTCCGGAAATAGTAATAATCTTGAGATGACGATTTGTCGTTTACGATCGGATACTTGAAGAAAAATGTTTTGCAATAAGCCTCAATAAGACAATTTTTTAATAGATATTTTCAATATAGCCATAAATATTAAGGTAAATAATTTAATATTTACTAAAATCATACAATTATTTATAATGTCGTTTATTGTATTAGAAATAATTTAAAAAATTACATACTTTTTATATAGTTTTGGCGAGAGAATCCGATTTTAGTACCAACATTACGAGTCTAACAAAACACAACCAAATGACAGCCGACAGCCCGACAACTAAATAAAAAGAAATTTGGTTGTGTTGAACTTTGAAGTCGTGAAATAAATTAAAATGACAGTCCAGCAACTCAGCTCGAATATTTCTGACGACTCAGATGATATGGTTAGTTTACCATCAGAGGAGGAGATTTATAGGAGAAAATATCAATTGTTATTGGAACGATGTGAAGTGTTGCAACAGGATAATGAAAGAATCGTGAATAGGTTCGTTTATATTGCTAAGTTTCGTTTATGTGTTGTTAAAAGTGGATCGAAATCTATTCTAAAGTTATTTCAGAATACACGAAGTGAAAAAAATAACGAGGCGGTACAAAAAAGATATAAAGCTATTGATAGAACGGCTGGATAAACATGGAGACCCATTCCGAACGGCTTCTGTAGAAGTAGAAACAAAGCCTGAGGTTACGGCGCGGGCTCCGCGTGCGGGGGCCAAGACACAGCCTGCATCAAAACAAGCGGACAAACCAAACACTACTGGCGCCAAAAAACCTGCACCCAAACGCAAAAGCAAAGCAGATAAAGTATGTATCAAAACTAATATAACTTCTTGAATTAATCCTTTTAAAATCCTGTATTCTATATTAAAAATAACATTGTTGCCAGTTGAAATTTGAATGTGCCTCATGCAAAACCAGCTGCATAAAATTTAATGAGGTTTTTATAGCTGTCTTATTTGAAACTTAATATTTGAAACCTGTTTCACCTACTACTGCTTCAAGTTCATACTCGAAAGTTATAGGTAAAAGCTTGTACCTAAATAACTATTTTGTTTTGATTTCAGCCTGAAAGAGATCCAAATGCTCCGAAGAAACCTTGCAATGCATTTTTCCAATTCTGCCAAGAGCAAAGACCGGTGGTTGTAGCTGAAACTACAACGGAAATGGGATCTGAACCATCAAAACAGGAAGTAACTCGGCAACTTGCATCACGATGGAGAGCACTAACAAATGAAGAGAAAAGGGTAATTATTGTGATTTATTTTGTGAAATTTATTTATTGTTTGGCTGATGTTACTCAAGCATTGTCATAATTCAGTCATGTTTTGTATGGGTAGGAGTTTTAGAAACATAACCTCTGTATTAGTTAAGGATCTTAATTTTTTAAATTATAAAATTTAATTAAAAGCTTTAATTGTAATAGATTGTAAAATTTGAAATGAATATCTCTAATTCGAATTAATAATATTCATTCAAAAAGCTAATAAATAAATATACTTTTGTTTAATTTCAGGTATACGTTGCAATGTTTGAAAGGTCAAAGGAAAAATATGCAGAGGAAATGTCAGCATACATTAAAAAGGAACAATGACAGTTGCAGTCTCCAAACACTAGTTCTTAATTCCTTTGTGATCATCAGCTTTAATATTAAGTTAATATAAAATAATATAAATTTTTAAATATTAAAACACTTTCTTATTAATAACCGTTTAATTTTAATAACAAGAGTAAATGTTAAATACAACAAAAATTGAAGCACACATGTTTTGTACTGGATTTAGCCCCTAAAATTATCTTTCTCCAAACGAATGGCTCTCATGGTTTCAACAGAATTTTCCTTCTTTGCATGTTTCATGACTGACGGTTGTGTGACTCTCATAAATGGATTGTAAAGCTTTTCTTCGGAAATAGTTGAAGGCACCTGCAATCAAAAGTAAATTTTTAGTTAGTATTAATAATGGTGAATTATTGCATTACATAATTTATTAAATTTTACTGCCATTACATAAAATTAAAATTTATGTTTTTTTTTCAAGTTTCAAGCAGAATAATTTTGGGTTAATTTTTTTAAATAATATTTTTATGTTAATATGATGATGAGAGATTAATTAAAATCTTTACATAAAAACTAGGAGATCCAAGAGTTTTAATCAACTATTACAGTTACTTCTCTTTTATTAATGGATCATAGTGATATTACACATACATTAACTTTTTCCAATTAAGAGCTGTCTTATATAAAAAATCCCTAATAATATGTTGTTCCCAAGAGTTTCTTTAACTAAATAAACCTAATCTTTGTATAGGTATTAATATTCTAAAATTCTATACAATATAAGAATAATACATACTGTTGGCTTATTCTGTTCTCTCATGCTCTGTGACCAGGCAATCTTTTTCTTCACCTCCTCATTCTCAGGTTCAACATGGGCTGCAAACTTTAAATTCTGCAGGCTGTATTCATGGCCACAGAAAACTTTAGTGCCGTCTGGAAGACTTCCAAGAACTTCAATTAAAGCTTTGTGCATTTGTTCGGCTGTACCTTCGAAGAATCTACCACAGCCACCCAAAAATAATGTATCACCTGAAAATTATGTTAAAATAATTAGTAGGTATAACCTTATGATTTATTTTTTCATTCAAATTGTAATATTTACAAATAAATAACTTATTTCTATGTTTAGGACCATCAGTTTAAAATATTTTCTATTAAAATCTTGAAAGATATAGAACTGTAAAGTGCTGCTTTTATCAGTATATAATCTATATATATAAAAATGAATTGCTGTTTGTTAGTCTCGCTTAAACTCAAGAATGGCTGAATGGTTTTATGTTATCTTGGTCTTGAAATATTTGTAGAAGAATAGGGAAGGTTTAAAGGGTGAGAAAAATTCGTATATTCGTATTCGCCGAGAAACCTCTAAAAACAGCACTTTTCTATTTCCCATACAAATGTAAGGCCGGCTGTACGAAGTCTGCCGGGTCAGCTAGTATTTCATATTTTATAGAAAACATGCCAAGAAGTTGACCACTCCTAATTTTTACACCATAAGTTAACAGGTACCATATAAAAGACTGGACTGTATATAATATGTTTCGTCAGATAATGTATTGAAGTAAAAAAATGATTGCAACTTCACTTACCAGTAAACACAGCAGAGTCATTACTCTCATCGGTAACAAAATAACAAATATGCCCAGAAGTATGACACGGTGTGAACAGGCATTGGATATTCAGTTTACCGATGGTAAACTTTGTATTGTGCTCTGCCTTCTTTGTCAGGGCTCCGATACGATCATCCCCACCATATACTTCTAACCCTGGATGCTGTTTTACTAGATCCTCGTTACCGCCTGCATGATCCCTGTAAATACAAAATTTATTCCATTGTTATATAATTGTGAACCCACTATATGTGTCAATAGAGGAAATATTTTTTTTTTTAATATTATGTTCAGTATCACTTTACAAAATTGTGATTTTTGATCACAAGCTTTAGTACAAGTCATATTTTATAAATTCAGTCATTGATAAATTCTTCTATATTCTAAAAATTTATTAAAAGAATCTATTAGTAACAAAAAATAATTTTTTTTTTGTAAAAGATTCCAATAAGAATATTCACAGAAACTCAACATGAAAGATAGGTAAATAAATACAATATGATAATATGGTACAACATGTTTATAGCAATTTTGATAAGGTATATAATATTTACACTAATGATTAACAACAAATATGATAAATATGGAAGCAACTCAAACGTTAAAAATTTATGACAGATTCTATACATAAAAAAATGCCTTTTTTTCCTTTACAAGACGTGAGCTGCAATTACAGGGCTCCTGCTACTATCTCACACTTATCTATACTGTTATAAAGTAAAAAAAGTAATTATACATTACCAGTGATGATGTGTTGTTAGAACAGTTGTTAACTTGACTCCATGTTCATTTACAGCTTGCAATACCGTCTTAGGTTCCACTGGATCTACTATTGCTGCTTCTTTAGTCGCTTTATCAACAATTAAGTACATGTAATTATCTTGCAATGCTGGCAGTATTTTTACGTCCATTGCTTTAAAACTTTCGTGTCCTTGTTGACTATGTGATCCGCGTTGATTCCAGACCAAAGCTGTTTACAAAAAATAAAAATACTTTAAGAAATACCCTTGAACATTTCTGCAGTAAGTAATATTTGTTAATGCGTTTAGTTTAAAATTAAAAACTTTAACGATATATTAGAACTTGCTTCCACTTTATTTGATTATGTAGATGCAGTACTTACCTTGGAAATAAAGTTTTGTTATTCTTTGAGATAGCCCGAATGGCAGTGCATTTACTAATCTAGGAAGCATCGAATAAAAAAAAACAAAAAAGTAAATTTTAAAACACACGTCTCAGAATACCTTGAAGGCAAATGAAGAATTGAAAAAAAGTTGAAGAAAAGGGAGGCGGATATTAGGTATTTTTCTTTTAATCAACTTATTGAAGAAAACATTTACTTGACTTTGAAGTATGTCTACACTCTACAAGTTAGGGCTGTTGATAAAATATCGATTTTTTTTTTCGGAAATATCGATATTTATTACTAAAAAAATTTTGGACGATATATCGATAGTTCGATATTGAAATGTAGATATCGGTCGTCGATATATTTTTTTGTAATTTATTTAATGATTATAAACTTAATCTCATATATTTCATTTCATTTCTTCCCGTACCGTAGACGTAGTTTGTTTATTTACTTAGTATCTTAAAACGAAATTTAATATGCGAAGTTCAGCGGAAATTGGCCATAGTTAAAATTTTTACAGAGGAGGATTCACAGAACTAATTTATTAACAGATTTGTTTTAAATGCGGGAACACATTTAAAAATAAAACTAACCCATAAGACGATACTAATACATCGATTAATTATCGAGTACGATATAATATTCTTCACATAAATTTAAGATTTCACAAAACACCATGGAAAAACATAGCACAGCGTTAAATCTTAAGATCTTGGTGGCTAATTGACATCAACATTTCATGAGATTATACGTTCTGGAAATCGTTAATGCAATAAGTCAATGGTTTCAAGCGCGGTGTGACTGGTTGCGCCGTTTTGCTGAAACCACATGTTGTCTAGATTCATGCCGTTCAGTTGAGGCCAGAAGAAGTCCGTAATTAGATATATTCCTGTAACGAATGTCATTCACAGTCACTGCAATTTCGATCGCATTTTTTAAGCCACCAAAATCGTACGCTTTAAAATCGTGCGATATTTCAGTCAAAAAGCTAAAACAAACTGTTTCATCAAACTTTTTCATTTTTTACAAATTCTATTGCATTTGACTATAATGTTGCAAGCTACAAAAACTGCACAACTGATAAAATGTTTGCTTTTTTCACTATCTATAACAGAAGTTAAAGTTAAAAGTTTTACAATAGATACGTAGATCTATCTATCTAGTAACGAATAATAGGATATTAAATTTGTTCTATTTTATAAATTATTATTTTTATTTGGACATCTATTTTGCTTACAGAACGTGAAACGTCAAAAGTCACATTGACATTTGCTGTCAAACACACGTGTGCTGCAGTCAGTGCTGCACTGTAGTGCAAATAAAAAAATAATTAAATCGTTTATATTACAAATACTATATTATTATGATATAACTTAGTGTTATCATATTGTTGTAAAGATGAAAAACAAACCTGTAAAGCATAAAACAACAAACACCTTTCGTGTAAGTAATTTTTAAAACATTGTTTTTTAAAGGTTATTGTATACATACATGTTATTTATTTCATCAATATCAGTGGCAGTTAAACATATGGTACCACTTGGAAAATAAGAAGTCGTTAAATAAATTTAATTATATATTACAGTTTGTGCCTTTCGCTGAACGAATAAATGCGATAGATATTCGCCATGCTGCCTTATATCACATTGAACATGCGTATTCAAGTCAACCAGGGGAAAATGAGACGCATTTTCACTTGGCCTTACAAAAATGGCACGGTCTTAATTTGACGGAAAACTTTAAAAAGTTCAAAAAAGACGTCTTTGGTATAGTAACTGTGCCGCAAC
>DVVJ01000792.1:0-13277 GCA_018234505.1 Junonia neildi neildi | reverse complement strand
TAATTAAAAAAAATAGCTACAATAGAATAATAATTATTATGCAATTATCAATATTCCACATTCAGAAATCTATTGGTATTGTCACGCTGCGCGCTGCCCCTATAGTGCTGTGAATTGGCAAAACGCCTGTGGCACTAAAACGTAGTTGAACCTTTTGAATTTTAAAGTGAGCATCGGTCAAGTTGTTCTTGGCTGGATATCAAAAATTGCTAACGAAGCGTATTCATTTGTTGCCATTTGAGAATTGAATTCCTAACTTTACAAACGGTAACAAATTTTTGTACATTTTCGCTGCTATGATTTTTTGCGTAATGTAATATTGCTTGTTACGTGCAGGGATGTTGAAGAGAGTACTGGAGCCGGTGGACCTGGTTGGGAAGAGATTCTTACTTGGTTGGTCGAAGTCGGAGCAGAAGGAGAAGGAGACGCCGAGGGCTCCGAAGGTGAATCAGGTCGCGGGACAGCTCGCATCACCTGGTCTGCGAAAGTATCTTCCTCGCCAAGTGCTACATCAACCACTGAAGAAACTCCACATGAACATAGAGTTAATACGAGGCTTGATATTGAAAAAGATGACATTCAAGCAGTGCTTCCTATTTCAAAGGTATACTAACTATATTCTTTTATTTGTTTACAAATTTCACGTATTGAAAATTTTGAATTGAGCACTTTTTTTTGCAGAAACTTAAATTTAAAAAAAAATCTTGATAGTAAAATATTGTCAGCTGTTGATTTAAGCTACTAAAGTAGTACATACTTTTATATTTACTCATGAGAAATATTTCGAGATAGCATGTCTAAATAAGTTACAACACTTAGTTAAAAGCAAAGTGACATCGTCCATATGTTAAGGAATTGTAAGCTAATTCTATACATTTGATGTTAAAATATCGTTAACAAAACGAAAATAGGACATAGGAAACTGTCAACACGGGTAGACGTTAAGTATACTCCGATCCCAAAATATTCCTAATTCATTCTCAGTAACGAATAAATAGCAGATGGTATAGACAACATTACAGATCCGATATTCACGAGTTAAGAATAGTTCAAAAGCGAGTAGTCACTAATGAAAAGGGAGCTCTCAGTGCTTAATTTGATACGAATCTCTACAAGTTTATAAGTTCAGTAGCCTATATAGAATGGAAATTTCTAAGCAATTTGAAATGTATTTAAGATTTTCTTAAAGGAAAAAAAAAATAGGAAGATCACGTAATAGATTCTTTCGCTCGTCTTTTATGTAATTTTCTTAGTGCCTATTCATAAAGGAACTTAAGAGTATTAGTTTTTTCTATTTGAGTTAGCGTTAAGCTTGGATAACGAGCGGCGTTTTCATATTAGTTCGTTGATGGATGAGCTCGGTTCTGAGCACTTGATTAAGATAGGAATAACTGTTTTCATTGCGTGTTCACAATGAGACGTCTTTAATACCGCTGTTATTAATTGTGTGCTTTCGTTGTTGTGGTGTTGGGAATTCTCATTCAGACAAATTATTCATTGGGAACGAATTCTTAGTAATTCAGTTCAATTGTCAATTACTTGTGATATCTTGAATGTAGTGATGTCATGTTTTAAATACGGTTTTGTATAGAATAATTACTTTGGAGTATTTTAATATTACATGTTTTAATCAGGAAGAAAGATAGAAACTAATTAGTGTACATAGTAAAGAGCTCTTACTTTAGGATTATTTTTAAGCTTTACTACTTATTTAATACTGCAAAATCTTACATAGCGAATATACGTTTTTATTTTTATTTTTAAGAGTTTTGCTAATATTTGCATCCAGCTTTCTGTTTATGTTAATGATAGGAATACTTTATGAATAGGTACCAATTTTTTGATAAATTATAATTGATGATATACTTAATGAAAATAGAATAGACAAAAAAACTTTGAATTTAGTTCTTATTTACTTATTATACTTTTCTGGTTCAGAATTGGGAAGTATTGAACACGGCCGTGCTGACCGGGAGGCAAGTGTCGCAGGCTATGAAGGTGCTGATCGTGTCGCAGGCCGGGCAGGTCGCTGACGTCACCTTACAGAGCTCGTGCCACTCGGAAGACGAGAGCGTACTCAAGGTCAGTCAAGGTTGAATTTAACTAAAAATAATGCAAAAAATTGAAAAGACCTTAAAATACTTTTGATAAAAGCTTACCTCATGTAATATCATAGGTAAGTCTAAATTATTTACCTAAAGTATCATTCGAAATAAAAGAGGTATCTTAAATCCGGGAAAAGGTTAACCATTACTATTCAGAAAAACCGGGAAGTTACCCCAGGGAATTTGTTTGGTACGATACGGTAACCTTAAATAGGGAATGCTTGGTCGTTATTACAAATTAAGGGTACTTTGCGTGGAATTAAAAACCTTTTAGGGGTATTGTTTGGGTAATGACTGTAATTTCCATGGTAATTACTGCTAAAGGTGAAATAAAAATAAATAGAAGCATACTTAACGATATTAAGTCGTATTGAAAAAATATTAACGAGACAAATGCAAAGCCATCTTAATTAACAATCATTACTTATTTGTAACGGTACAAAAATTATGTAACTCAAAATTACTGATACAGAAATGCCTTATAATTTATACATCGCACGTACAGGTGTCGTCATCGTGCAGTTCAGTTTATGTCGACGGATCGGAAATCCGAGGATCTTCAAACGCTTCCGTTATCGTAAAATATGGTACCTACACTGGCTTGGCGAGATTTACTGTGTGGATGCCAGAGTATCCCCTCGAAATAGATGTTGACGACAATCGCCTATCACAAATCAAAGGTAAATAACTCCTATATTTTTAGCATTAACTTCAGTAAATACAAACATGTTACACGATACATCTGATTCCCGCTAATGCTTTAAGCAGGAAACCTTTACTACTTAGAATACATTTAACCCTCTTAATTAAGGGATCAAATAACTAAACGGCTCGTAGAAAAAGTATTTCGTATTATTCTGTTCATTATTTTTATTATGTTTTAAGTTAATACAGAGATATAAATTTTTAAATTAATTGGAAAAGCTATTACTACAATTCTTCCACATCTTTTCAATTACTGTTACCGACAACAAAATACTATTGCTAGCTCTATTCCCGTTTTATTTCTGTATTTACGTTTGTAGGGCTGAACGTTTTATCTACTCCTTTGTATTGACCCACATGTTCTTTCAAAGGCTGGAAAGTATCAGACGAGGCGAGTGCTAAGGACAGATTAAGACGGTCCCTGTCGTCGCGCGGGTGGGGCGGCTCGCGGCCCGACGCCCCCAACTCGCTGACGGACCAACGCTCGTGCAGGCTCCGATACCAACAAAGCAATGTCGAGGTTTGTGTGAAGATTGCTTTCTTTGTTAATGTAAAAGTATACATGGATGTAAATATACCTTTTGTATAGACTCTGAACGGAAAGCGTAATTAGTGACATGATTAATGTTACAGAAATACTTTTGGCGTTTTATTTCCTCAGGATTTTCTGAAGTAAATATTATGAAAGGTCTATACCTATATTAGATACCTACTTTTCTGTATATAGGTAGTTATTATTTAAGAGTTTTTTGGAAATGTCAGAGTAGGTATAGGTATATAGTAATAACTAACGTGTTCATTAATTGGGGTTGAATAGGAACATGTTGCCTTCTCTATAATTTACCTACATTCGAGTTCTCGTAGTTAAGGAAGTTAACCATTAATTAATAAACTATGCCGAAGTGCGCCTGGAGTTACGCCAAATCACGAGATCTGTAATTTATTAATGTACCACAGGTAGCAACATTTGACATTTGTTAAATTATAAATAAATAGGTATTCTATTACTTATTTTTTTTAAAGATTAGTCTTGTTATTACTTCGGAACAGGAATAGATAGATTATAAAATTAATCAGTTACTGTACTATCACAGATTCTCCCAATACTGGCCAATCTTTTTTATTTTAAGACATGGCGCTTATTATGCCTCGCTGCTCCACAGTATTGTAAATTGGCAGATATACATGTTTCAGAGCTTCTTCCGACTTTTTCCCTCATTCTTGTTCCACGATATCTTCCTTTACCACTGAACTTTAAAACTTATAACAAACCTTTTGAAAAAACTTGGTAACGCTTACCTATCGAACCTACTTACTAAGCTGATGAGCTCATATAGTATATTCTCTGAAACGCAGCCATTTCAACTAATCATAATTTAGTACATCATTGTATTTTGAAATAACTATCTCAGTACAACAAGCGCCTTAGTATAATAATTACACAGATACTGAAAAAAGAATTGGATATGACCATTTACGTTCACACCATTAGATCACAATAATTGTCCAGGTTTACGCCCGGTACCTGGCAAAGGACCACAACTCCGGCCGCGTGTCGTACTTCGTATCGCGTCGCACGTGGCTCAAAATGACAGAGCTGGTGCTGTCTCTTAATGATTACACAAATCCTGAACTGGTCATTTACGTTACCCCTTATATAACCTACCTTTCAAAATCATTAAATTACAATCGTTGTCCAGGTGTACGCCCGCTTCCTGGCAAAGGACCACGACTCTGGCCGCGTGTCGTACTTCGTATCCCGTCGCACTTGGCTCAAGGTGACGGAGCTGGTGCTCTCTCTCATGCGCGTGTCCGACCCGCGCATCGCGTCGCTGCGGGACCGCGTGCTGCAAGGACGGAGCACTGGACGCACGGAGGTGCAAGTTCTGTCGCCTATTACTGGTATGTTTGGGTATTTTTTTAATAAGGTTGTTTGTTTTTGTTTTGAGATATTGTCAATTATTTAATTCGTAAAAGTGTAGACAACTTTATTAATAGGTTTGCTAATTGTTGTTCTTGTAGAGTTATATTCTCTAGATCGTTTAATTTTAAATTGTTTATTTATTATTACTTGGTAATACACATGGTGATATAATATTAAAATTTTAGCACCAAATCAAAACTTGCGATACAGCTTTCGCAATACCGTGGCAGTGCTCTAGATTACGTTTTAAATATAGGTATCGTTTGATTTATCCAATAAAAGGGAAATCTAAAGCGGCATCGAAAAAAATCTGAGAAAAAAGACGGTTGGAACTATAAATATACCACTATTGTTCGCTATTATAAATATTACGCATCCATTCACGGTTTGAGAAATCGAATAATAGAAATAAGTAATTTATATAAAAGCATTGACATCGACAGCAAAGAACGTTCCATTATTGATACAAAGTGTATTATTTATAGTTATGATTCGTAAGAATTATTTATAATCTAGATATCCAATCTCAATTATTTGACCAGGACGCGTCATCGGTCTCCGCGAAGTCCGTGTGGTCAACGACAAAGTGTCGATCTCCCGGCTATTAGTCCGCGTCATCTCTGGCTTGCAACTCAATATATCGCCCGACACGGCCATCGAGAATGGATACGTTTCTGAAACTACAGTTACGAGGCGTTTGACAGCACAATACCAGGTACAATCTTCTATCTAAAGCTACATAGTTATATTGATAACAGTTTTATTAAATACTATGATATAATGATCCATCAGAATATCACTGAACCCGTGACACCTAAGAAGTGAAATCTAGCAGAAATACAAGGAGTATTGACTAATGAGATCCACTAGAAATGGATTTTACAAAATTCCACCCTAAGCGATAAAGGTGGTAAAAATGATGATTCGCAAAATATGTGTCAAGAGATTTATTATTTGCTAAACAACTGTGATCTTATTATAACATCAAATCCAACATTCCATAAACTTTACTTATTTACTCAGAGTTATAATTTATTTGTCCTGAACAAACATTTGTAAATCAAGTAATAACCATGTGACCTCTGACCTATGAACTTTATTCGCCCTCGAAATGAAGGTTCGAACGTTAAGGTTGTAAAGGTTAAATGAAAACCTTGAGATGGGTTGGAGAAATTAGTCGTTAAGCGAAATAATTACTATTTCAGGAGGGCTTGTTGGATATTGATATCGAATTTTCTGATGGAAGTCACACGGCTCTGCGGGACGTGGCGATTTCCGATTATTACTTGTTGGTGGAAAGTTTGGACACCGAAGTTGTGGCGTTTGCGCCAATGTTGGCTTCACGGCATCCTCGTGTTATCGCTGTTGGTGAAGGTATGGTGTAGTTTTATTGTTTTTTTTTTTATTTCTAAATAATACACTAATAAACTACTTATTATACAAATAAATGACTTATTACGAACACTAGTCTAATAAAAATACATACCTACTTCATCTAATTTTCATAAAAGTGTAACAAAAAATATCCTTATTTTACTTTGATCCATTAGCCACTTGAAAAAATCAAATCCAAACATTACATTTGCAATTATTCCAACAATTTCAGGCAGCGGCGAGCTCCTCAGAGTAACCCTTCTAACACCGGAGCAATGCCGGTCTGGCCCGCTGCGCCGCGTGGCTCTACCGGGCAAGGGGGACGCGAAGACCCCGGCCAACATCAAGAACATACCCGGCGCGCTCGCCAGTGCGGCCGCGGGGGTGGATGTGGACTTCAGTGGGGGAGACGCACCGCAACGACCGGATACGCCGCAAAACGATGATATTATGGCCCGGGGCGGCGTTCGTACCGGCATGTCCGACCTGAGCGATGTTCTTAAAGGTAGTGTAGACTTTTTAAGGGTTAATAAACTTGAGGCTTAGTTTTCAACTATATTTATTATATTTTTTTCAAATCGAGGTCTGTCAGATATTAGGGATATACTTATAGATACCTACTCTCAATTATACTTTGCTCTACTATTATTATTATACAAATAAGTATTTATAGAAATAATGGAGATTTAGCGATCATGATCCAGCGGCCATACTATCAGCGCAATATTTTGATTGGCTTTAGTGCATACAATTTTGTTTGAACTGTACCTAAATGGACGAAGTCAAATAACTGAGTATACTTATATCGACAATTATTATAAATTTTAAAGTCGGCTGCTTACGCTTATTACCTACTTAATAATTTAAACACTTTTCTAATCTTTTTCAGGATTTTCACCTTTCAAAGACGAAAACAACCACGAACCTACGGTACAAGCGCAACAATACGGTTCCATCTTTAGAAGCAACAACGCTATACATCCACGGCATCCTCCGCAAAATATGACGCAAGTTGAAATCGGTTAGTTTAGTTTAAAAAATGTAGGTACCTACAATTACTTTGTAACTTTACAATGTCATTTTATAATATTTGTTTTTTTTTTTGCAGGCATGTTCGTTTTATTGGGAGCATTCTGCTTTGCAATCGTGGTAAGTCATATTTTCATTACATACATTAGACATACATACTATCAATACTGATATTATAAATGTGAACTGGTAATACTTATATATCTCTCGGTTTTCACGCCTGAACTGCTGAATCAATTTCGATAAAGTCTGTTATGAAGGTAGATGGAACGTTCTCGGGGAAGATATGTTTTTCCTCGAGAACGTTACTAGAGAGAAGGTTACTATTTCTCACAATAATCAACATCCTCGTGTGGAGCAGAGAGCAAAAAACAGTATAAAAATATATGGAATATTCAGTTCAGTGTATGGAATTTTTAATACTTCCATAATATTAATAACAAACAAGTGAACTGACAAACTTAAATGTCTCAATTTTATTAATTCTGTCGACGTACTGATGTGTATACTCGATCCTTACGCCCTTGAACCTGCCACAATTTTCATCAGAATTTTCAAAGACATTTCCATATCAGTTTCCAATATATCCATATCATGTTAATTGGTGTCCATTCTCAGGTGTTCGTCGTATCATGCGTCGTGTACGCCTACCGCCTGAAGCCAGTGGGAGTGGAGGGGGGAGCGTGTGCGGCGCCGGACAACGCGCGTCTGCCGGGCGCCGGCCTCGTCGGTACCTCGCTCGGCCTTGCGCGGGACAAGCCTTCCAGAGACTCCACCACCAATGCGCATGATTGGGTTTGGCTCGGTACGTTGACATCACCACACACTTTTAGTGACTGAGCTTTTAGTTCGGAGTTCAGAACTCCGAACACCCCTCGGGTTCGGAGTTCATTTACCCCCACCCCTAATTTTCAAAATCATAACACTGATGAATCTTAAAAATTGAATCGATTGATGATAGACAAGAATACTAAAGAAAAAAAAAGATTCATGTTAATGAAAAAAAATTCATAATTATTTCTGGCTGCGCTCGTGTCTCCCGAGTTCCAGGATATTTCATATTATTTAAGATGACTTCAAATAAAAATGTCTTGTTTTTAGGACGTGCAACTATAGAAAGAAATGGCAACCGACAACCCGCTAACGTTGACCGAACTTCGACTCATCTCATCGACAAGGGCAACAACAATCGAGAGATGAGAATAACCGCCAACCCCCTGAACTACAACTACGTAGACCCGGATGATGCGATACGCGAAAATGGAAACGTTATGGTGACCAGCTTCGACAACCCCAATTCGATCGAGCTACCTTCGCAAAACGAAAAACGCGACCGAGTCATCGATTCTACGACCTACTGCAAGAAACCTGCAAGACACACTCGTCAAAACTCCGGAGACGGTCATTGGCAGTAAGATTATCATTGTCATCATTAGTTGCATCTTTCACAACTGCCATACGAACATTGAAATATTACTGAAGCTCTTATGAAATACATTCTCGTCTTACATCTCTTTTAAATTTTAGGATGGATACCAGCAACGAGGATGACTACCGACCACCCGTGCCGCCCCATCGAAACTCTTCAACGCCACAACCTCAAATCCCTGTTCCACCTCGAAATTCCAAAGTAAATACTGTCTTTTGTTTCACATAGTTATTTTAGTTACAATTTAAATTTAAATAATAGTTTTGGGCAAAGAAACAGTCGATAAAAAATAATTGCATGATTTTTTTTGCAGATTTTATCAGAGACCGTTATGCCTCCAAGCCGACGAAGCCACTCTCGAAATCACCACAAAAAACACGACCGCGAACACGATTCCAAACGCTCTCCGGAAAATGGCCGACGCTCAGACCGGTAAGGAATCGATGACTTCACTTTATAAGTCGGAGAATACTTCACACAAGACCTTATAATATGCTGTGTTTACATCTTTTCCAGAATTATTGATTTGAACAGAATGGACGCTCCGTACATGTCAAGCCGAGATATCAAGGATCAATACAAACGCGACTCATACCCTCTGCAATTACGAAACGAATTTGACGATAACCCCGTAGAAAAACTCACTAACAAAGACGACTGCGCTAAACTATTTGAATTCGATAACGACGCTCCTCTCATCATGGAAAACAAAGATTATAGAGAAATCGTGGGACTCAACAGAGGAACCGACGACTCGCGACGTACCTTCGTTAAACCCGAAAGCCCTGATTACATGCACGACTCTGGAATCGGTAAATATAGCACTTTCTTCTATTAGAATATACATTTTGATTCAATGTGACAAATAAAACCAATTTTTATTTCAGGCCTACCAGAAGTTCAAATGAGACATAAGTCAAAGAACAAGGAATCCAATGCTAAATGTGACTTCGTCGAACCTACAAGTCAAACCAAAGGTACTAACTAATTTGTTTATTTAATAATAAATATGTAGGCAAGCACTTGGCTTCAATTAAGCCTAATGGTAATGATGAAGCCACGTACCATACGTGTTAGAAAATGACTATTCATTCTCAATCATCAGCCACTCAACAAATTACATGTACCATAAGGACCTGACATTTGAAAAATAGTTTCTAATAATAATTTATATCAAGCAGGAGGCAGTTCCCCAGAAGTGAAGCGCGCCACCATCGTCGGGAACCCGATGTACTCGCGCGCGGAGGACGAGCTGCGCAGCGACGCACCCGTGGAGTCCCTCGGCCTCGACGACCTGCACATGGACTACGACCAGATCATGCACTATTTCCACAACCTCAAGGTATAATCGCCACACCGTCCCACCATGCTTCTAGCGTAGACGTTGCTGTGTCGCTTGCATCGATTACCCGAGCACCGGCCACGGCGCGACTTATATCATA
Source organism: Junonia neildi neildi (assembly GCA_018234505.1). Lineage (NCBI taxonomy): Eukaryota > Metazoa > Arthropoda > Insecta > Lepidoptera > Nymphalidae > Junonia > Junonia neildi. The sequence goes on along the minus strand of DVVJ01000792.1, from coordinate 3,269 downwards.
TCCTTTGTCGTATCTCGATGTCTCGATGTACTCTCTTATGAATGATAGAGCCTGAATTTTGATGCATTTAATATTTAGGATAGTATTTTATATAAATACGTTTTATACGATTATTATATAATATATACTTTTGAAGTCGTGCAGTATTATAGCCATAGGTAGGTATACCTATACAACATCCTATTGTATATCTCGGATTTAGTTAGAACGACGTTTGAAGTATTAGATGCAATGCCTAAAACACCACTCACTCGCGTTTTTTAATTGAACCATTTATAATTTTTTCATCTAGTAGAAAGCTAGCAAATTCTTTCTCACTAGTTTTTAGATCGAATAGAATTTCACATATTAATCTTCTCACAGCGTAATAAAAATTACGTTTAAAATCTGACTTATGGAATATTTTGAAATCTTTCGCAGGAATCAAACGCCTGAGTAGAGCAGATCATTGCAAAGATCCGGCAGATATTGTCTACGTTTAAATATCAGCATATCATCAAAGCTCCTCCAATCGACGTATTCAATGCACCCACCGGTTCGGCCGGGGTGGCCGGGCGCGAGGATAGTACGGTTGACGCTCCCAGCGAGTCGCTCGCCAAGTACGATGCGCACATTTACGAAAACGTTCCTAACGGTAACAATGTCGCACCGACTAAAATGCTCTGCGACTCGATTGCTCACAAGAACAATTTCATGAAAAGACAATTGAAATTCTTGTTGGAGCACTTGAGCGAAGCTTACGAATGAAGTCAACGTATTATCCTCCATACAATATGTGTCCAAAAGTGGATCCTTGCAGTGATCGAAAACGATGATGATGTAACTTTTATACTTACTTAGCGTTAAACGTATTTACTCTAGTCACCTACAAAGCTGCACACACTCAGTAACCACGATTAAAGTGTGCGTGTAGTTAATTAATACTCATATGTCAATGATTATAATATTGTAGATAATAAATTACGCGCGTTGATTTTATCTGTAAATTGATATAGTTACTTCTATTCACGGTCTAATCTATTTAACAGAGCTATATTATACCTACCTATATTTAAGTGTAAGATTATTTAATCTTCAATATATTATTAATATTCCAACTAAAACTTAATTACCCTTGCTATGTTCTAGATCTGTAAATATTTTCCACTAGAGACAGTAAAAACGCTACCTCACTTACATATGTCTTAGCTTAGCCAATATCTGTATCGCAAGCGAAATGTACAATTTGAGCTAGTATCTATTTTATAACAATCTTATAAAATATTATCTTGTCAGTGAGCTCCGTACGGTCACCAGGTTTAAATGTTTCTTTTTACCCTGTAGCCCCCTTTAAAAATAAAGGTTTATAAGTAATTAAACTACAAAATGCCTGTGTTTAGTAATAATTGTAGTTTAGTAACGACATAGCATAAGGCAGAACTAGTCAAATAATTTAACAGAGGGCTAATTATTTGCTCAAAAAATTATGCTGTTTTTGCTTAATTTTATGTGACATATTGTGAATATATTTATTTCTTTCTTTACGTTCCTTGTAACATACCACCGTTATTTAAAACAGATATTAAAATTTTTAGTTATTTAATTTAGTACATACTTTACTCGGCCTAATTTATTAAGTACTTCCAAGTCTACATGTTTCGAAGGCTTTAATTATTTCAGTACCCACTAAAGGATGATTCCATCAATAGAAAATGTTTGTAACAAATAATAAGTTTTAGATTCGATGAAAATTTATTAGTATGTGATATTCGACTGCTACGGTTTATTTGATGCAGTCATCTTTATATATAAAAAAGCCATATCATATGAAGTCTAGCGCTTGTATTATATTATATGTAAACACTATTATTAATTTATTGAAAATGTACATTGCATTTACTTGTAAGTTAGTTTTTTAGGCTTTGTAAATATTGTTATGACGTTATATAATTTATAGTTACTCGTGGAGATGGAACGGTGGATATAGTTAATAAATGTGGTAGAGTTGCTTGACATACTATCAAAAGAGTAGTTGCACTCAATTATAACGAAATATTTCGTGTCTGTTACAAATGTACACTGAATAGTAAATGTTTTCATCTTGTAATTGTATTATTGTGACCCTGAATATTATTGAATAGACGATTAATCGGCAAATGTAATTATTTATTAGAGAGTAAGTTTGGCAGTGAAAAATTTAATGTCGCTATAAAAATATGTTTGTCAGGATATTGAAACTTTACTGTTGGGCTTAATCTAGCAAACTATTGTAAACTTGATATTCCATAACTACAAATAAGATGTTGTTTGGCTTTCGTCGTTAGGTTGTAGACGAGACAGGAAACTGTGTACTGCTGTAGTATTTGTTATTCTATAATTTGTTTTTGTTGAGTTTTGCCGTATTATATAAAAGAGAAGTTTATGATAATTAATTAATGCTACAAAATTTATACATGTATGCAAACTGAGGCTTGTCACGAAAATCCTTTCATAAGATGTCAAATATAATAAAACATTATTAAATGTGTTGATCTTTTATTACTCCAAAGCCCCATCAAATTCTATTTATTACTTAGTACCCCCAAAAAATCTTACATTTTATTGTTTTAATACCATAGTTTCGCAGCTTGATATTAACAGCATCTACACTTGTGTGCGTGTATAAAGTTGCCAGCTTATAAAATTAAACTACTATCCATATATTATTTTGTTATAAAGAATATATTCAAAAAAAATGATTTCACACAAAATGTGGCAAAAGAATAACTTTTTAATATTTTTACAAGACCAAAAAGCATGTAATAAATGACAGTGGTTTCTATGAATATAAATATACGATATATTTTATTATAAATATACCTATGTGATAAAAAATATAGTACCTATATTTTTATTTTTTGTTTTATGAATCAATCAAATAAGTATCTTTTTAGGTTTAATATGTAACTAACTATGTAAATGTTTATTTCCATCAGCATTTTTTAAAGTTTGAATTTCAATATACATACAAGATTGCCATTGCTGATATAAATAAAAAAAAAATAAAAAGATTTATAAGAATTGGTTGATTGAAAAGTAAGATAAACTATCTTTTTTAGAGTTCCGTAGTCAAAACGGGTATAGAGGTTCCGCCTTATAGTTTCGCCATGTCCGTCTGTCTGCCTGTCCGCGGCTTTGCTCCGAGGTCCTTAATACTAGAAAGCTGGAATTCGGCATGAGTATACATATGAATCACGCCAAGAAAGTCGTACAATAAAATCTTGAAAAATAATTTTTGTTAGGGTGTCTCC
>DVVJ01000791.1:0-13285 GCA_018234505.1 Junonia neildi neildi | reverse complement strand
AGCAGTACGGCTCATGGTCGTAATAACCGTGCGGCAGCAGTCCGGCACCAACCGTCTAAATTGAAAGCGCCCTTAGATGAAAAACTAAAATCCTAGTTACGTCAATATCATAATGTTTTAACAAGGACCAATTGTATAAAAATAAAACGTTATTAAAATACTTACGTACATCGAAAAAAGTAAACATAAAAGCGATACTGACAGTGCGACCCAATTTTAATTGATCTCTGTGTCGTTTTATGTCGTTTGTAAATTTCTTCAAAAATATATACATTAAGCACTTATTAAGGACTTTTTTACGTCTAATGATCGTTTTTTTTTTCTGGTAAAACTTTTATTTATCTTATTGTAATTTAACTAACTGTTAAGCCCGTCCTTTCTCAAACTGAAGTGTATGTGTATGTGTACCAAATTTCATTCAAATCAGTTCAGTAGTTTTGGCGTGAAAGCGCATCAGACAGACAAACTAACAGAGATAGTTTGGCATTTCTATTACCTATTTATATTGTTATCGATCACAGAACGAAATTAATGTATTAGGTATTTCATATTACGAACTTAGTTCCATTGAATATTAAAGATAAAAAATATACATATTTAGAATGAATGGTACAATGATCTTATATAAAATTTCCAATATTTACACAATACACATAATGAATATTTGTCCAGCAGCTGATGTTTAAATATGTCCGCGTTACGTCACATACGCAGGAAGGGCCATTACACAGTGTACCGGCGAACATCGAATTATCGCTTCCACTTCCGATGTAGATTAACTACTCGTTAATAATTTGATGGAACTATTTTATACGCCTTTTTCACAATACTTTCGCTGGATTTGAGAAGAGTATATTCAGCAGGAGTAATTAAAAATATCTGAGTTAAAGATGCACTTGCGGTAAGATCTTTGAAGAGTGGAAGCAAATGTAAATAATGTCGATGTCGACGACCTCCGTGGCGCAGCGGTCAACACGCCTACCTGCGATGTGGAGGCCCGGGTTCGATCCCCGGCCAGGTCATGATGGGAAACGCTCTTTTCCTGATTGGCCTGGGTCTTGGGTGTGTATCTATGTATGTATCTATTATAAATCTAATATTGTTGAGTTAGTATCCCATAACACAAGTCTCGAACTTACTTTGGGGCTAGCTCAATCTGTATGATTTGTCCGTATTTATTATCCTGTCAAAGACAAAAGTTATTGACGTGAAGTTTGCACAGATATATACTTAATTAAATGATAAATTGTCATTTTTTGAACAAAAGATTTCATCTTTTCTTATTTTTCAACCAACGTCAAAAAAGAACGACTTGTTACAATGTTTATAATTCTTCTTCTTTTGTATTTAAAAGAAATATGTATACTTTCAGAAATATGTATACTTTTACATATATTTTTTTTAATTATATAGGTTCAATAGTTCAATTTTTAAATCAAAATAACTGAGAAAGTACCAGTATATAAAATGCAAGCAAACAAAATCGCTTATTGGGAAAATTTTCAGCGTAAAATTCGGTTATCCTTTTATGTACAAAAGGATTGTTACCTTTCATCGAGGCCACTCCATCAGCTCGTTTAGTTACCGGAGGCAAATAAAACCACGCTTAAATATTAAATATTTTATTTGAAAACAAACTTATTCGATTCATGTATACATAAAGTTTTATGTTTTACATACATAGTCTCCGTATTATACAATTTTAGGTGATCTCTACTCCGATCGATTTATTGTAAAACTTTTCTATATTTATCGTAATATTTACATTATTATTCTATACAAAATGTCACCTTTATAATTAACTAGTGCTGCATTATTACATAAACACTTTGTTTATGTTTGTGATTAGTTTGCTGTTAAATTAAATAGCACGTGTGAAGGTCTGTTGCAGTAATACAAGAAAAGGAAAGTAAATAAAATTAAATGCTATTTATTATTGTAACTAACTACTGTTAGTTGTAAAAATTGAAATAGCCTATTATTTTACTAAACTCATGAAGAAAATAATAATATTTTGAGGTAGCCACACACGTAGGAAATTATAAACATGTAAGACTTGCAACTTACATTCATGCAACATAATATCGGGGCAGTATTTGCGCAAGCTTATAAACTAATATTAATAGCATACTTGTGCAAGTCTGATTGTGTTTACGTACGTATATGGCTATTATAAGAAAAGTCGAATAGTATCTAATATAAAAATAAAATTTCTGACAAAATTAACTTAAATATAAAGGCTTGTGTTAAAAGCAAATATTTTTTTACAAATTACAATTTTCGTTACTAATAACCTCTCGTCAAGCCTAACATCTTGTCAAGTAGCGTCTAGACTCATTTATCTCGAACACATTTTTAATATCTTTCGAACTCGGATTATAAAACAATGAATCACGTTGATCGAATCATTACGTTAAGAATTTAATCTTTATATATTTTATAGTAACAAAGTAATTTGCTTCGCATGTCTCCCGGCTGTGCCGGAGAAAGTAACAATTTTCGATTATTTTTATTAAATATTAAACTTTTCCAACTACAGAAAACAGTAGGTACGACCGATCAAATCCCCGTAGCTTCAAATCGCTCAACATCATAGACTCATCCTCAAAGGATTAAGAGGGAATCATTTACAAAATTTCTAATTTAAAATCGCTATGCCTTTCGCTTCATAGTGGTTCTTTATTAAAATTACTTTATTATTTAATATTCGACTTAATTCATTATTTTTAATACGTTTTCTAAGTAATTTATATTTTTATATAATTATATATATAAAATAATGATTTATAAAATTTTATGTGGTATATAATTATAATAATGAAAACAAATTTCATCTAAACGATAAATTAATTAAGAAATAAATAATTTTCCTAAGAAGGAACACTGGGTTATACGATATTTTCTAGTAATTACTTTAGTAAGAAACGCTAACTGAATTATAAATTTATTCAAAATTACATTACAACATAAAAAATAAGGAAAACATTCTTGCGGTTAATACTTTATATGATGAGAAAATTGTCAATTCACTGAGGTTTTCCAGTTTAGGATTCCTCGCACGGCGCGCTCCTAATAGAGTAATGTTAGGCTTTTCCCTCATTATAGGAAATTTCTGAGCGCCTTCTTTAGAGTTCTTCTGATGTCACATAATGTAAAGTTAGATTACGGGAAAATAAGTCGGGAGATTCTAACAAAGTAGAACATTTACTCTTATTTGTATATTTTTTCCGCACAAACTCTATACGGGTGAAATATAAATATTAATTGATTTGAGCAAAACTTTTCTTCGAGCCAATTTATATATTTTAACATAAGAACAATTATTTCAGACAGAACATTGCAAACAGGTTTTATTTTAACAACTTCTATACGACAGTTTGTAATAATGGTTTTCAAAATATTCATTTAAAATCTTGTCTCTACATATGATCCTGTTAAAAGAAGAAAAAAATAAATTCTCATATTGCAAGTGAGTAGTCAATCGTGCAGGTTTATCATCTAAAGAAGGTCGGAGGCTTGTGACCTGTGTGAAGGCTTCGCTAATCACAAGGCGGGGACGATAAAGAATATGTGTAGGAAAATGTAGGCTCGTGCGTTATCAGGCGCCGGCTGATAACGAAGACACCTTTTATTTTTACTCATTTCTGCTGTATTTGAACGCGATCTTTGAGCTTTGCTACAAATAACAGAACGATATATTTATCTATATTTTTGATGTTAAATAAGAATATAATGTATTCTTTCGTACTACAATACATATTAATATTTAGATAACCAAAAATAAAACGTAACTAATAATTCGCTTCCATAACAACTTAAACTTAAAACACTATACGTAATATATTTATCTAGTCCTTAGCTAAACAATGGCAAATCATTTATTTCACAAGTCTTAAATTCCACGTTAGTATTGTTACTCTTACAAACGTACCTTAACACTTCACCGCTACAATATACAAGATGTTGGAATGGAGCTAGTACGTGATTCACGACAGTTCGATCGTGCGTTAATATTACAATATTTAATGACAGCCTTAAAGGGGCCATTCACGATACGACGTCGCAGTGAACGTACAAGGTTGTGCGGCTAACGCATGGAAAAGTTAATGCAAAATACAGAGAAGAAGTTACTAGTGAAATATTTAAATAAATGTGGTAATTTTTGATAAGAACGGAACAAATCATTAAGAAATGAATGGATTTTTTATTAAAAAAAAAAAAAAACATTTTATTTAAAAGCGAGTTTAGTTTAGTAAGAATATATACGGTTAAATATCACTGTGACAGATCTTGGTTTACTGGCTACGTCATTATGACTACAGTCATTGTAACCAATTTATTGTAGTTACAATACCATAGCTAGTGAAAAAAATCATACGAACGTCTTAGCGTGAATTGCCCCGTTTAGTAAATTATTATTCTAAGCGCCAGTACACACTGAAAGTAATGCGGCGCAGCGACTTATTCTGCTAATTTCTGTACGAGTTTTTGAAATACAGGACAGAGGATTTATAACAAAAATATCGCTATAGATTTATTAGTACCAAAATCAGAAATCAATTGTCCTAAGTGTATTAAATTGCCATAGCGATTATTTTGTGTTATTTCTCTTGAAGTACTTTCCGCGTCGCGTCGCATAACGTTCAGTGCATGGAGCTCCTAAAGGCGCATTTTCATATACATAAGTCCTTATCCAATGAATATCATTTAAAGAGAAAATTCAATGACTCCTTTACAAAGTGTGAGTGACTTGATGAACTCGAACAGAGCACTACTTATATGGAACCGAGCCACAATGTCCGAGCAATAGTCAAACCACATTCGTATCTTCGTACAATTACAGATACTATTAATCCTTAAAATACGTAAAGGCCTTCGGTCCTAAATTTCTTCCCTACTATTGCCTGGCTACACATTTGGGCCTTCTCTGTTGCTGTAAATGTGTAGGCAACGGAGATCACTTAAGGTCAGGTGCTTTGTCGTTTGTCGTGTTTTATAAAAGAAGTTAAACAATTTTGAGTGTGACGTAACTTGAGCGTCAAATTGCCAGCAAAGCCTATCACACGAGTTGGCAGCACCACAGACCATAACATCGAGAGTTTTATTACTTAAAAGTGGGTTACTCTTTATTACCTTACCAAACAAATTCAATGTATTCTTTAGAGCTGGAAATGTGTTTTGACTAATGCTTGGACAAGAATTACAGCACATCCTATACCGTGCACATTACCCTAGCTACTGCGACTCCGGCCGCTCACATTTACAATACGTTGACACGAACCACGCGTCCTTACAGTATGAGTGTATTTACAGTGAGGAGGAGCGAAGGCTGAATGCCATTTACAAAAATTGTAAGTCCGAGCAAGCTCTCTGTCGATTACTGACTCTTGCTGCCGATTTCATTTCAATAAGAGTAATTGTTTGAGTGAGAATTACGGCATAGTTAGTTACATCAGATTCTTAATAGATAATGCACCCACATTAAGTGATCAAATGGCCAGTAACTAGCCGAAGAGCAGCCGACAGAGAGCGTCTCGCGTGTGCTTAATCACAGTGATCCGATGACAAACTTTACTCGCTCATAAAAATCTTACATTAACCGTAAAATCTCTAACTTTTTAAATAATAATATTAATTCCTTAATTACGCTCAACGCACACGTTCGGTTTGAGTTCGGTTCGGGTCAGTTCGGAAAGCTCCAATTACATACAAGGCGCATTTTTGCAGTTGTTTTTCGTACGGAAACGTTCCGGATTTGTGCGCCTTGTCAAACATTTTGTATGTAATTGGAGCGTTCCGAACCAAGCCGAACCGAGCCCCAACCGAACGTGTGTGTGGAGTCTTAGTCGAAACCTAAGTTTCCGGGTAAAATGCCTTGGATAGAACGCGTCTTACTTCCCTGGGCGCGGGGGCCTGGCGTGCGGGCATCAGCTGGCGAGCTGCACGCGCAGCAGCCGCGCGTGCAGTGCGCACGCCGCCAGCAGCGCGATCACGCAGCGCCAGCTGTTCGACAGACCCGCCGAGCCCGTCTGCATCGCTGCTGGGCGCTCGCCTGGGGATATTGGTTGATGTGTTGCCTCCATTGATCATTAAAGTATGGTAAGATCATTTTTACAAGTAGCCGTACTTGTATAAATGATCCAGCGTGAGCGACAAGAGCCTAGCAGAGTTGAATTTTTGAGACATACCTACTGTTCTTGCTTTAAAATTTTTTCAGAGTTGCAATAAAAGTTTTATCATTCCCATCTTATATTAAATCAAGAAATTATTGTTAAATTATTTTCCATGTAAAGACAACAATATAAGGTTTGAAATGTATTACAAAAATACCATTGACTTGATTTTGTAAAAAAATGTTGATTAGACACTTATTGCTTTTATGACCCTAAATTGTATTTTATGACCATAAATAGTTGAGTTCTAGAACATTTAATTGGATTGGTGTAAGATCAGCCACGGGTTGCAGAAATATTCGTGGGCCAGCCTGAAACCGATGAGTCCACTCTGGTACCATCTTGCATGTATATTATCTTTAGTTTACTGAAGCAGTCAAGGGTTACCGTTGAGCATGGCGTCCTGCACCAGCAAGAACGAGGTGGTCTTAATATAATACGTATATATCTACGTGATCGGCCGAGTCAGGGTTACCGTTGAGCACGTGCAAGCGCACGGAGGCGAGCTCGGCGTTGGAGGGCGCGCAGGAGTAGCGGCCGGAGTCGGCGGGCGTGGCGTCCTGCACCAGCAGGTACGAGGTGGTGGCCGCGCCCTTCTCCGTCACCACGGACACGCCGCCGCGCGACGAGTCGTACGATATCACCTGCTTCACGACACAGCGGCACACATTCACACACGTTGACTCGACATACATATACAAGTCTTATGATAGGTTATTATTTATTAATTACGACAAAATTACAGGAATATTTAATAGAAGTTAAATCCGCATTGGACTTGATTCTAATTTCAAAAACGTTTTCCTAGTTAAGGAAAACATTATGAGGAAACTTTTACGTCTAAAATAGTGGAACAGCATAGAGGATGTTCATATTCTCTTTTATATTAGAGGCAACACGTATCTTATAGAAAATTGGTTTGAATTGTATTGCATAATATAACTGAATTTCATACGGTGAATGAAATTTGGAACTCTAACTAAGGGAGAGTAGAGCTTCTCTTATATCTTCTTTCCTTTCTTTTGCTCTCTGCTGCTATAATACTCGTATTTAGGGTAGGTGGTGTTAATCACTTAACATCAGGTGACCTACTGGCTAATGACTTGTTTGCTATACCTATCGATAATAAAGTCTTGCTATTTTGATACAAGTATTTTTCATTCCTAAGATAGAGTAAGTTTACAGTAGGTACACAATAATATATTTAGATTATAATCAAAAATAAAAATATAGAATGTAAACATGATTTAGAAATTCAAGCTTCAATTTAGAATAAAAACCATATATGATGCGTCGCGAGTCATATTAAATTGCCCAACAAGTTGGACATACAAAATTGAAAAGTTTAACAGAAATCGTCTAAATTTAAATGAAACTCGTAAACACCGCGGGCACGTTTAATCGCAGTTCGTCCGTCTGTTCGTCCGCAACTATCGTTAGCTGAAGTTCGTAAATAATTTAATGTAATAAGCCTCCACGCCCGTGCGCCTGTGGCCACGTGTTGCGGAACAACTAATTGGGATTCGTTAGCGAATGTGTTAGAGAACTTGTAATTATCATATTTATGTACATACTAGCTGCTGCTCGCGACTGTGTTGACTGCAATTCCCGCGTGAAATTTTTATTTTTTAGGGTAAATGTAGACTACTTTGTAATCCAAGGTATACATCATCACTAAAACAATTTTCAGACAATTGGTTCAGCCGTTTTAGAGTAAAAGAGATAGAACACCCAAACGTAAAACCTTTCGCCTTTATAATGAGTATTAGTAAACCAAGCTAAGCTCGAATTATAACTGACAATGAGCTAATCTGAATTGAATTTAGAGGTGCTATCAGTAGCCATGGAGCGTCCTTAAATACTTTTTATGTTAACATAAAACGATTTAGTGTGAGACAAAAAAAAAAACTTCACAAACTATTCACCAATGTACGGCTTCTTCTATCATTTGTGTTTAAAACTTGCGCAGTTTACAAAACTGATAAACGTAAACAAAGAGCCAATCATATTAGAAACAATATCTCGTAGCGCTTGCTACGTGCGCGTAGCCCGTAGAGCCATCCTCACGTAAATTCGCGTAGTAATGAACGTAACCGCTTATATTGATGACGTGGTTTGGCTAACGTTTAGTCTAGCATAAAGTGTATGAGTTTATGTATATTATGAAGTTTATTAAAATGTAAATACATAATTATTCATGATATAATTCAATATTCTGTGGACAGAATAACAGTTAAGATTCTTCAAACGATAGATGCTTGCAATAATGCTTTACGTTAAAATTTTATTAAGAAGACAGATGACATTGAAAAAAGTATGAAACGCTCGGCGAAGAAAATTTTTAATTTTTCAGTCCAGCAAACTGTGAGAGCTTCAAATTTTATAAGAGCTTTCGACCTGTATACGGAACGTTACTCCAGACACGCGAATAAAAACCTTTCAAAATAATATTTTAATTCTTTGACAAACGGTCGCGACGATCACTGAAGAGTAAAGTAAAGTAAATTTTTATCTGGGACATAAAAAATTAACAATAGATAATAAGACTATATGTACAAAAATAATAAAAAGAAAAAAACTAAAAAAAGAAATAGTAAACAAACATTCACACGCTAAAAATAAATTATATATGTGATTTAAATTCATTTTGTATTTGATTCGAGCTAATAAAATTGATGTTTTTCCATTCGTTTAACAAGTTCATTGTCAAGCCAAAGTCTTGACTTATATGAATGGCCGTACAAGACGGTAGGGGCCCATCCCATAACATCTTGTTGACGGCCTCGGCATAATAGACCGCTTCACGCAGTCACGTGATGTGACAATGAACGTGTTAATTAAATCTTTAATATATATATATAGCCTGTAAATGTCCCAGGGCTGCCTCTTCTAATGCAGGAGAGTTGGCCAAGTGGTGCGAACACGTTGATCTAAACTGAAGGTTCGAACCTTGGCTAGCACGCTGGATTCTCAAGTACTAAAGTGTTTAAATTAATCTCAAGCTCGGTGGTGAAGAAAAACATCGTTAGGTAACCTGTATTTGCCGGAAGAAATTCTGACACATGTATATCCTACAGTGAAACAGCGTGGTGGAATAAGCTAACCTTCTTCTTAATAGGTTAATTGGATCTATCGAATGTTAAAACGCGAAATACGCAGTTCAATTTACATTGGGCCCAGTATCACTCCGCGGGTGACACTAATTGAACGCTGATTACCTATTGAGTGTGCTCTCGCAACCGTTCGTCCCGCTTAGACTCAACCCCTCCATAGGGAGAGTGAGAGAGAGTGGAGGTAGACTTGTTTACCATTCCAAGTCGTATTATACTAATGAAGTGCGCTGTTTCCGCGAAAATGACTCACTTCTATACGAGCCGCATCCACCGCATCCGATGAATGGAACGTGTTTTTAATACACAACAATTTGCGAACGTCATCTGGGTAAATATTATTCATCTTTAGAAGCTCTACGTTTCATAGATGAATATTTATTTCAGTGTATGCAATATTTTTTTCTTTTCTTTCCTATTTCAATACATTTCCGACATAATATCTAAATCATATATCAATAAAAGTTTCTGAAATAAAAAACCGATTTATCTACCATCATTTACTTTGCATTTATAACTGTTTTAGAACATATTATGATTTCTTTTGAGATATGTATATAATGTTAAAAGAGATGACTTTAAGTTTTATTTTGAAGAATTACTCAGATATAAATATGAGATAATTTATACTTAGAAGTTTAATATTCCAGACACGGAGCCGTGTTTTGCGAGGAGTGTGTATTTAGTGTGGTTTTAATAAAAGGTTGTTGACGCCGGCCGCGACTCGACTCATGAATATGCGCCCACTGTTCAGGCACACCACACTTTATACATCTAAATTATATTTCACTTAATATTTGATTTGGTATTTGAAACGAGTGGAATACTCGTTTCTTCTTACTGCGGCTTCGTAAGGACTAAACAAAGGATATTAAATGGTATATCTTCTTCCTAGCATTTTCCCGGACTTAACCAGGGTCTGCTTTATTCTAGCCTAGGTATTGACAGGTTACTGATTTTTATGCAGAGCGATTGCCATCTGACCTCCGCGACCCAGAGGGCAAGTCAGTAACCATTTAGACTAGAATATTTGTCTACTATGAATAACGATCGTTATCAGGTGATAATAACCGGGACCGACGGCTTTACGTGCTCTCCGAGGCACGGTGGGGAGACCCACAGGGACCAGACCTAGGAACAAATGTTTGTATAAATACAAACATTCGCCCCGAGCGGGAATCGAACCCGCGACCGCCGGTGTTAATAGCGCATTCGGCAGCACTGCACCAGAGCGGTCGTAAACATATTAAATGGTACATGTCCTGAGAATATAGTCGATGTTTATCAGGTATGTAGTATTCTAGTGATGTAAGGATTTATAAAGTCGGTCTAGTAGTTTTTTGAGTTTATTCGCTACATACATACGTACAAATCTTTTTTCATCTATATATCAATACGTGAAGCGAACACTATTTTCACGAACATCGACGAACGGAGGAGTATGTAGTTTGGCATAGTTGAACCTTATAAGAAGAAGAATTTACAACCAGATTTTTTTTTAATATTATAAATATATAAGAAAAAATTCTCTTTATAAACTAGAAATATATATTGAATTTTATATTTGAAATGATGAATATTATACTCGTTATAATTTAAATAAACCTACCAAAACTATATTTGTTGGGAGTATTTAGTTTCTAAAATATTCAAAGTAAATTTTAACTATAAACAGTTAGTTCGTGTTTTAAATTATAATTAATTTTATAGAATATCATTGCAGTAAAATATCTGGCGAACTGCGACCGTAGCGAGCTCGATGTTGATATTCTAAATAAAATACAGTACTGCGGTATATTTTATATTGCATACGTATTATAATTATTATATTGTAATTATTATAACTAGCGTTTATCCACGGCTTTGGTCAGTTGATAAATAGTTCTGTCAGCCATATTTTTCTTTAATAAAAGCTTTAAAACAGTACTTTCTACTAAATTAGGAATGAAAAATACCAATTTCGCTATAGTTTTGAGGTATCTTAGGTCTTGGTTATTTTAATTAATAATTCTTATTTGGTACTGTTGTTGTTAATGCCTCTTTTCTTATTAGTTAGAAATAATATATTATAATAACAAATATGTAATGTCATTCGCATTGCGTAAATAATTACCCACAGTATAACATCGTTTAGCATACAAAAGACAAGAAAGTCTACCGATTCAGTAGACTTATAGCTTTGTACCTATTTGCATTTACGAGTATTAATCTAAAGTTTAAAACTATTTATGATAATAATAGTCAGGACTATCTTAAATCGAGTTAAGCTACGAATAGTTAACTAGTGTTTATTTTATCTTGATGCATTCATAGTTGGCAGAGCTAAAAGTCTGAGATAAGGGACTTTATTAGTGTACTTAGTAGTACTTAAATCCTTTTGACAATCGTTATGTTAATTTGAGACATTTGCGAACAATATTTTGTCAAATGACATTTTATATGATTTAACGTATTAAGCACACCGATGTACCCAGAGCTCCATACTAATATTTTCTACATTTTTTCTTTCTCAGGTATACTGGAAGAAATCTCTTCTAGGAATAAGTAAACCTTTTGGAACTATGATTTTCTGGGACTTATGTATATTTGTAATGTTTTTCTTGCATGTTTAATAAACTGTTCAATAAATGAATGGTTAAAATATATAATTTACCATATAATTTTGATTATTTTGAGAAGAATTTAAAATTGTTCTGACTATTATGTACACTACAGAAGCACATCCAGAAAGTGATCAACGATCGCAACACATTCACAAAAATTAACTCCAAAGAAAAAAAATTCCAATCCTTCTCGACATTTCTAGAACGTTTCTGGACGCACTGCTCATTTATGAACTAGTAAGTAATAAGTGGCGTGAATAATTACTTTGCGTCCGCTCACCTCGTCCTCGTGGTACCAGAAGATGTAGGCGGGCGGCTCGGGGCTGAACTGGATGAGGCAGGTCAGGTTGATGGTGGAGCCGATGTCCACGTGCAGGTCGGGCCCGCCGAGGATACGCGCTGAGGGCACTGGAAGAGAAACATGGGATTAATATTCAATTTAAAGCTTGCATTGCGTTTAATAGTGCACCTCAAGATGCACACGAAGGATTAAACTCAGCATACAAATGTTTTATTTTGTGACAGACATAAGTCGTTGATATCCGTTCATTATATGCGCAGGCCATGCCATTAAGAAAAACAATAGGTTTCACATTCAAACGATATGTCGTTGCAATGGTGCACAAACTAACCTGCACCGACATCATCATAAATTATGTATATCATCTCGTATTTATATATATGTATTATGAATCATAATCTTAGTATATTTTTATTCAAGCAGGTTACTATTTTTGACCTATGTCTAATACGAGATGATATACAATAAACTTACGATTTTTTGTGACGTTATTTTTGCTATTGCAATAATTCGAGGTTAGAGTAACTCTCCACAATAACCATTGAAGCGTTCTTGCAAGAGAATTTTATTATTAAATGTAATTTTAATATCGATAAAGAGAAAGAAGATAATCATAAAATCATTACCGGTCTGGGATAATTTCATGTAACAAATATAATTTGCGCCGCTATTGACTTGTTAATTGCCTACATCGCGCAACAAGCCGCAGCTAATTATTTTACTAGGCGCAGAAAATACCCGAGCAAACTTGTGTACAACCACGTAATTATGTGTAGTCATAATTTAATGGAAGAATATATTAAATCATCTTGATAATTATTTTCTTCGGATTTCACGACAAAAAGCGTGACGTGAAATCACGTCACGTCAAACTTTTATTTCAGCTATTTATAGTTTTTTAGTTTTAACCACTGTGTTGCATCGAACCTACACAGCAGCGGCGTAGCGTGGGTGTTGGCCGCCCGGGGCGGAAAAAAATTTGCCGCCCCCGTATTTTGGTGTTGCAATCAAGCTGACGGGGGGGGGGGGGGGGCACAGGGGACATGAACCCCCCCAACCATCCTTTTTACATGAAAAACCTTTGATCGCTTAATAAAA
>DVVJ01000790.1:0-13287 GCA_018234505.1 Junonia neildi neildi | reverse complement strand
GACAAATCACACAGATTGAGCTAGCCCCAAAGTAAGTTCGAGACTTGTGTTATGGGATACTAACTCAACGATACTAGGTTTATAATAGATACATATATAGATACACATCCAAGACCCAGGCCAATCAGGAGAAGATCGTTTTCCATCATGACCTGGCCGGAGATCGAACCCGGGGCCTCCACGTCGCAGGCAGGCGTGTTAACCGCTGCGCCACGGAGGTCGTCAAATTAGCAAGCAATGGCTAAGCAATTTATTTCAATAGACAAAAGTCCCACAAAATAATGCCCTTGTGTTTACGCAGGATTATATTATTGTCTTAAGTTTTCCAATCATTAAAAAAATCGGAATGATAACAATACTGAGATTTTCATTCACGTTAGAATATTTAACACAGTTGACGTTGTAGTTAAATAAATTGTAATTAAACGTCGGATTGAGGTCTGTCGTACTCTTACGAGCTCATAAACAATGTGGATTGAAGTTTGTTGTTGAATCCACATGCGGATGTATGCGGTGCGCGTTTAATTAAACGCATGTCTAAACACTATCTGCTTTAACTAGACAGTTGGCATCGAGCGATATTAACTCTAATACTACATTATACCCATCAACATCAAAATTATATAAACACTAATTGCATTTAACATCAACCGCGTGACTACTATGTCCGTTTATGTAATTCGTTAATTGTATCGAAATCCATAGAATTTATCTATTTTGTTTATATATACTAACACTAATTAATACTTATTGTAAATGCGGATGTATAACTAATATTATAAATATTTGTATTACAAATAATATTATGTTAATTGCTTATGTCTATCAAATTAATGTAATGTCCAATTATCATAACTAAATCTAAATTAATCTAATTTAGTGAATTGAGTAAACTCTCATCGCTCAAACAAATCAAATGTGAGAAAATAATATCAAGATATCAAGCAATTCGTAAGACATCACAAATACGTGATCAAACCCGTGTCGGACATTTCACATTAACCGTCTAAAAATAAAACATTGTTAAATAAAATAAATTCTACAACTAAAAAATATACCTATCTACAATTTTTTTAGAGTTATAATAAAAACAATGATATTATTAAAGAATATTTATAAAAGAACTAATCAAGCTGAACTTTTGCCATCGCTTTTCAGTGGATTTCTGACTGTTAATTTCTAATCAACGAACGATAAAATAACAAAAGTATGGGAGCAGTTTAGCATGATTGCCCCTCAGGTATTTCTTATAACATAATGATTTGTACTAATAACCACTAGATACGTCAAAGTTGGCAACAGTTTTTCAGATACGTCCACAAATTGAGATGAAGCGCAGAACTTTGAGAAGCGTATCATTGGCATCCCGGAGCGTGGTAAACGAGGCCGAAAATTGCTTGCAATTTATTTCGTTCAAGGGTGACCCGAGATGAAAAGGAGGCGTTTGTCACTATATTATTTGTCGCGGACATTGAGTTTATTGTGCCTCCCAAACTGATGCAGGGTATTCTATTGATAGAAATTGATATCCACGCTATCTATGGTTACTATCTGAATTTTTTTATGTGTATAAGTTTTCGCTCTACGTATAGAATAATCTTTACGTATTGTAGTTCGTATTGCCGGCGCCGTACGAATTGTTTTTATAAAGATCGTTGCTATAAAACACATATTTGTACATTATAATAAAATATCATAGAACATTCATTTCTAAATTTCTTATATTTTTACCTAACATGCGTTTCATTACTATTAAACGACAACTATAAATATTAAGCAATCGAGATTAAGTAAACAATTATAATATTATCAAAATATTAACTGTGACCCTGTCGAAATATCTCAGCAATGCCGCAGATAAACACGCTGTGAGTGTTATCAGTTTATCGCCAGGCTCACGAAAAGCAACTCTTGCTATGTTTTCACCGTTTTCAGCTACCATTCTGCAGGTGCCCATTTCAGGTATCTTGTTGACAGATAAGCGAAAGCCAAGTCGGGTCTCAGAATATAATTCAAGGGTTTTGCGCAATGCGTGCCCACAGCCCGATAAACCTTTGTTCCTCTTATCTCGTGTCGCCACCGGGACTTGTTTCACCGAAATTACAAAAATACTTCTTTTATATTTTGAGTTATCAGTTCATTATTTTTGGAATCTTTAACTATGTTTGATAATGTTGAATCAAAGATATCTGAAAGTTTCATAGTATCGAAGGCATTTAAATACCTACTGAAAAACTGGTAATAAACTAAAATATATTTATTATTTAATGTTCAGAATAGAATAGAAAGAAATTTAATATTTAAAAGCAATTAAACTCAAAGAAAACACTGTGATACAGATAAGCATCAGGTGTTTTAATTTAATAGCCATTTTTATTTAATAGATGTTAATTCAAATTAAACTGCTATTTTATTCAAAAGTAGTAGAGGCCAAACCATGCGGTCAATAGAACTTGTGACTGATTTATTACGTAAGTTATAATAGTTATTCACTGATGAGGATCGACGTTTTGAAAACAATAACAATTTTTTTGTAAATAAAACAACTTTAAAGGTCTAGGAAGCTACTCAAGAACCTTCATCAAATAAAATGATAATGTATCTATTGATAAGTTCAAAACATTTAAAATTATTTGACCTTTGGGCCGCATAAACTTGTTCCTCGAGGCCAGACAAAAATATCAAAATTAGACAAATCATCGTATTATTCGTCGAGTGATTCGCACCGCGTGTGTCAAAGAAGATGAAACGATTATTAATATTAACAATATTATGCTTACTATATATAAATACGAATAGTTTTGAATTCAAAGAAGATGCTGAACCTGAAGATTACGTTGATGAAGAAGATGGAGAGGACGAAACACCACCTATTTACAAACTAGAAGACGCGCCAAAATTATTTGAAGAATTCGTCGAAAAATATAACAAGGAATACAAAGATCAAGACGATATGGATAAGCATTACAAAAACTTTCTTTTGAATTTAAAATACATAAATGAAGTTAACGGAGAAGGCAGATCTATTGCGGATATCAATCTCTTTGCAGATTTGAGTGAAGATGAATTCAGCCTCTTTAAATAGATGCCAATCAGGTATATAGGTATATTAAATTTTTGTTTATAATTACATTATTAATATAATTCGTATCTATCCTTAAACTAATATAACATGCTAAAGTAAGTTTGTTTGTTTTATTGTTTCTGTTTCAAAACCTAATTACTGAATAACGAGTTTTCTTACCTAAAGTGACGAACGACATCCATACGGACAGAACAATGGGAAAAGGCTAGTTTTAATATAATACAGCAAATTATTTTATTTTAGCGAGTAGGCATATTACTATTAGTATGATAGAAACTAGATTCCACTTACGACTTCGCACTTATTCTGAA
Source organism: Junonia neildi neildi (assembly GCA_018234505.1). NCBI lineage: Eukaryota > Metazoa > Arthropoda > Insecta > Lepidoptera > Nymphalidae > Junonia > Junonia neildi. Next base: position 9,891 of record DVVJ01000790.1, on the reverse strand, counting down.
GCATCCTACTATTATTATAAAATACAAGTAGTGAGGATGGATGGATGTAGAGTAACATCTTTCACAGGAAAATCCGCAACGTAGAATTCTTGACTATCACCATACCTATTTTCGTATTAAATTCTATTTCTACTTTATCCATTAATTGGCAATCTAATGTAACTATAGATTGAGCCACCAAGAATGCGGTCTCTATTAAAGGTTTTATTACACCAGTAGAATGTAAAACTTGTATTTTGTTGATATTTATTAATGTGTAGATATGTTTACATCGCAATATTATAATAACAAATTAGTGACTCATAAAAACAAAAAATACACGTTTGATGAACACAAAGAAAAATTCACTTATTTCACTTATCGCACATCTTTATACAACCAATATCGAATATATCCAAGGGCCTTGGCGTTAAGCCTTAAGAAAGTAGATCTTGACATAATAATGGAAAAGCTTTTTACCCGTCCGTTAGTATGCATAAACATCAATAACCTTCTATAAATGGACCAGTTCAGAGGGCCTTCCACTTCAGTTATGGCTCATTCCATTTACATTTTTGATGTTTTGCTTATAACACGTTATATTAAGTATATTAAAAATTGTTTAGTAACTAGATAGAGGAGTACAAAGGCGGGAAGAGATTGTTTTCTTTATAACAAAAGTTTATCAAGTGAAGTATTCTTAAACAGTTTTTAGTTGCAAGTTACGGTTTAAGCCTATGAGTTTTAAAAGTATGTACAAGTAAATTTAAGGATTGAACCCTGCTAATGAGTTCTGATTTAAATACATATTAATAGTAGGTATTCATTCAATGCTATTATTTAAATTTAAGAATCGTATCTATCTGGAAGGTGTTCTTTTTAGATAAAATATAAACATGATATGTGTAAAGCGTTTATATAATAAATACTTTTTACTTTAGATTTGTTTTTGACATTGCCCTCAAGAACCTTTAAGATTTATCATGATATACCTACCTAATCAAAGAAGTATTTATCATTTTAACTTTTCAAATGCTGAGTATACTTTATTATAAAAACTAGTTCTGGACCGCCTTTATGTTCAAATTATAAAACCTATTTTATATTGCTAATCATAAAACAAATGGAATAGATAACAATATCATTATGTTTTTTTGAGCTATGAACAGTGACATCAAAACCTTTCACTAAATCATTTGCTTAAATATTTTCTAGGATAACAACAGAAATTATTAAACAGAATGAACAAACTCGTTTTGATATAATAAAAAATGTTGACTCGGTTCTCTTTAACAAAGTTATTATTCCTACTCAACTCGCAACTTCATTTCATTATTCAACGCTGAATTCTTTGAGCTATGGTTATTCATTTTCTTTGATTTCCTTTGACAATAAGCTATAGGAAACAGTAAAAATCCTTCCTTTTCTTAACGTATTTGACCCGAATAAGAAATAATAAATAAAGAAATAAGAATAAATTAAACATTTATTTTTAAGGTTCCGTTCTGAAACCGATTCAGCCAATTTCTAGTATAAATATTACGATTAACAACTGGGACTGTATATCAAATTGTCATGCTTACCAACTTTATTTGCTTACCAGATAAATTTTCTTATAATTCCTTCTCTATAAATAAATTTTTTGACCATTCTGTGTCTAACAGATTTCTGAATTTCATTATTGGTAAAATAAAGTTATGATAATTTCATCATTTATAATTCAAGAACGGCTAGTCAAATTTTTATGATGTTTGTATTTTTACTGTCTTTATCCGGAATAAGATAAGAAGGTATTATAACGACAAAAATATAAGGACAAATCATGCTAAACCAATTTAGAAAAAGAAGGAGGTTTCTCAGTTCGACCGTACATACATATATATTTCGCGGATCGCTTTATCGTTTATGGACCGATTTTCATTATTCTTTTATGAAAACGAGATATTCCAAAAGTCGTCCATGATAAAGTGACCAGGATCTCATGATAGCATCCTAGAATGAGAGGAGATCAATGTCCCTTATATTGATGAGAACTTTGCACCCATACCAGTTAGAGTAGTTGAGAGTGTGCGCAGTAGTTAATAATAAATACGACCTTTTACTTTAAATACTTAATAAAAACTCCTATTCTCCAAGATCCTTTAAATTACCTATTATAACGTGAAAAATACACCCCTTTATTCAATGAATACAATTTTTCTAACCTTGTTCTTTTATCTTACAAGTCCGGTGAGAACAAAAGGTTTAGAAGCAACATTCTCATTACTCTTTTATTCTCCGTACATAATAGGCTAGCATAACGAATAATTAACTTGTTATATGTAAATGGAAAACCTAATAAGCGAAAAACATAAGAAAATGAACGGCTTTTCAGCGGGTCGCATTAATATGCGCAGTTAAAGATTTTTGCATAGGGACCATAGGATCGTTTACGCTTTTTCGGTAAGGGTCGACAAGCGGGTATAATGAATTAAATTAGGTCCACTGATAACCTCTCGCAATCTCGGATTCGGGTTCGGGGCTATCAAAGGTTTAGTATTAACTGAAAAAGATAACATGTGCTTGTTTTAATTCAAAATTTTCAAGAATTCAATAAATATTCATTTTTATCTGCAACATGAGAACAAACATGTGTTGGACATTGTGTTTTATCAGACACAACAAAAAAAGGCTCCATGCCTGTTTACACAAAAATAATTAATTCGAATAGAGCTAGAAAAAGTATTTGCTCGTTCGTGTTAGTTTAGTCCAAATGCACCCTTACATGTCTTTAGGATTTGGCATGGTTTAAGAAGGTGATCTATAATTCAAATCTTAATTATTAACTTTAATTAAAATTTTCTATTCGACTTCATACGACGACTAGACTTTAAAACGAATGAATTTTAATAAATTAGTTAGGTGACCTTTTTAAACGTTTCTAATAAAAATATCACGTAGCTTCATTATTTTAGTAGATAAATAACATACCTAATCCTTTTTTTCCTTTTTTTCTTAAGACACATAATCAATCTTATCCGTCCTTTATTATCTTATGAGTCTTATCAATCAATTTTTCAACATTTATTATATCAAATCACCATTTTCCTTATAAATATTAAATAAATAAAAATATATTTATAATATATTTCTTGTTAAACATTTTTCACACACGTCCCAGAAACTCGTCCGTTTCTCCGGCTACAATTTTTTCTTACATTAATTTTACTCTAAGAACAGGAAATAAGCATTTTCAGAGTAAAACGTGTGAAAGACAATTTTATCCGCTAACCTGTGTTATTGTCAACGTTCTTTAATGTTCATCACGTAGGCTGTGTGTGAACCAGAACTAGTACCCATACACTGATTTTCCTGAGATTTTCACGATTTTTCCGAAGGTTAAAGGTAACAATTGAAAATATAAAAAATATAAAAGGAAAGTTTATTTTTAATCGAGGCAACAAAATACATAATATATCGGTACCATTACTCTAATATTTTTAAAAAATAAAATTAGATTAGTAAGATAGAATTTAATGAACGTACCTAAATTTCAACACACACGTAGACATTTACGTGTATAGACAACAATAATTAATTGATTTAAAAATAGCAGGTCATCTAGCGGTCATCATTATAAAATATTTTTTCGTGTATATTTTATGTTTCAGAAAACGTTATTACTGATATTTGATCTCCCTCGAATTTGAAGTTCAAATAATGCATAGCGTAAAATAACGCTTATTTGATATGGACTCAGTATTTATTATGTTAAATGTTATAGTATGTCATAAAATTGTTTTTTTTTTACATATTATAAAACCATTACAAAATAATCATCACCAAAATACCTACTCCTTGCAAATTATACTACACCAAGTCTTCTTGTAAGATGTCCCAATGTAAAGAGTAAAACACATTCATACAATGTCGCCCCAGATATACCGTAATGATGGATATGACTATTCCAGTAGTTAATGGTCCGTGCTGGGGGACAAGACCTTGCTAATGTCAAGTGGTCCGGAGCCGAAGAGTTATGTGCATAAACGCCTGCTCAGTGATTTATCTCATTTGAGATTCTGACCGCATACATATGTATTGTACGGGACTCATACATATATTTTAACTAACTTTTTACCTTCCAAAATGGTAGTCCAAAATTTATTCATATAATATGTATCTGGTACCTATTATGTATATCTACGATAATTTTCACGTTTTTCTTTTCAGATATACAGCGGAAATTCAACATCTTTTAAGAACAACACGAAAACGAACTGAAAATTTAACAATCTGAAATTTCGTTATTTTAATTCTGTGTTTAAGTTCTTGCCGAAATCTTAATAAATTACCCTTTTTATATAAATCGTGTTGTGTAAACTCATTCTTGCTTTATTTACTAGCTAATTGATTATTCTCGGAAATTTATATCAAAACAGCGTACCCGTAAACTCCTAATTAATACGACAGGACGAGAAATGCATATTGTCAGAATGTGCTTATGTTCATGATTTTGTACAGAGCAATCCAGCCACGAAATATGGTAGCATCTGTCTTCACACAGCGGAGCATTTATATTATGTACTGTACGGTACATAGTTAATTTTCACTATTCATGGCGCTCGTATACGTTCGTACATTCAGTAACAAAAGCTACGGTATTATACAATGAATACAGTTTGTAATGTTTCCTATTTTAATATGCAATTAAATGAGACTACATCATACATATGTATGTACATATAGTCCTTCATAACATGAATTATTTGTATGACGTAAAACGTTACTGGTACCAGTTAGAATATAATGCAATAACAATAATTAAATGGAAAATATATAAAATAGAAGAGTAATTACTGTAATTTTTTATGGGATATGGCGGCAAACGAGCTTACAGATCACCTGATGGAAAGTGAATGCTGTCGCCAATGGACATTTGCAACATGAAAGGAACTACAAAATGCGTAACCGACCTTTTAGGGGTATGGAGGGGGAATGGATGGGGAATTAATGGGCAAGGGATGGGAAATTGGGCCTCCGGTAACCTCACTCACGCGGCGAATCTCGACGCAAGCGTCATTTTACGCCGATTTTCTGTGAGGCCGTGGTATCACTACTGTCGAGCCGACCCATTTGTGCAAATGCATGGCTCTCCCACGGTGAATATGTATAAAGTATACAACTATATGTTCGTATGATTAATATAAGGGTAACAAATTTGTATTTCTCGCAATCTACTTTTTACAATATTTTTTTCCTTATAGGTAGTTATTTATAAATTCTGTAATAGGTAAGTTTTATTTAGCCGCTTTTGGTGTGGATTCGGTCAACGCTCGGAAGAGCTATTTTGTGCATTTTTTTTTTAATTTAAAAATATTTGTTTCTTGGACTGGGTCTGGGTCTGGAATCCTTGTGGAATTCCCCATCGTGCTTCGGAAAGCACTTAAAGCTGTCAGTCCCCGTTGTTATCACAATCACCTGATAAAGATCCTTACTCATGATAAGTAAAATTATTCTTGTATAGATGTGTGCTGGCTTGCACTCAGGTTTGTAGAAGTCAGGCGGCAATCACGCCGTGTAACTTTCAAAACCTAGGCTAAAATAATAAACAACCCCTAGTTAAAAGTCCAAAAGAAATGCTAGGAAAATGATGATAAAAAAATATCTATATTTTTTTTTTGATGGCGACTATGTCATTTTAATTTTAAACACATAAATTATCCGATAAAGATATCAAAAGAATTAATACGTTTATACTTATATATTTTTTTATTTTGATGTCAAAGTTTTAGCACTACCTCAAACACCGCATAGCGGAAAAAAATATATAACTAATGAATAAGCAATATTGTAACAAAAAGTATGTTAGACTTTATGGAAAAAAATACTGTAATCACGGATGTTACTTGAGAGCCTCGGTCATATGAATTATTAAAAACACATAATAAATCGGAAACGCAGTAAACATGACCTTTGGTTCACATAAACTTGTTTCTTCGAGGCCAGCCATCATACCTAATTATTTTAAATAAACGCATCGTATCCATCTAGTCAAAGGTATCGTGAATGTCAAAGAAGATGACACGTTTAATTGTAATTGTATCTATAACCTGTTTACTATTTCTAAATGTCGCCAAAAGTTTGACGAACGATGAAGATGAGGAACCTTCAGAAGAAGCACACATTTACGATTTGAAAGATGCACCAACATTATTTGAAAAATTTATCGAAGACTATCACAAACAGTATAAAGATAAAGAAGATCGGGAAAAACATTACCAAAACTTTGTTTCAAATTTGAAATACATCAATGAAATTAACAGCGAAAATAGAAGTTTTAATACTGATATAAACTTGTTCGCGGATTTAGGAGACGACGACGATGAATTAAGCATCTTTCAATAGACGATTTGATTGCGACTCAGGTGAGAATTTATGCTTTAAATTTTGAAATTACCTAAGTATTACTTTTAAATCTGTAACTATCCGCGCACACGAGGGACGGGACAGGCGAGGACTTTTTGTCCTTCACGATATCATGATACACACACGACGTACTGAAAGTTTATGGAATAAAGTCCCCCGAAAATCCACCACACATTTTTGACGATTCATGAATTTTAGTTCAGTTTGGGGATTTTAGTGCCTCGTGTGCGCTGGCCATAAAGTGTGGATAAAAAGAAAAAGCTATTGAATCTTAGACATAAGATTACAAGGTTAGCAGTATTATGCAAGATAAATTGCCACTTATCGCTAATGAGTATGATCAGGTGTTGGCGATGACATTAATAATGACCGGAGCTTAGAGCTCATCAATATAAGAGGATTGTATAATATAAGATGGCAGCAACTCACTTACATGTTTGTATTATTTATACCCGACCATAGCAGCGACATAACTTCAGGGTGGCAGGCTGGCAGGCTGGCAGTGGCGGTATAATGCCATGGCTTTAAGGAAACCTCTAAAAATCTATCAAGATTTATTTTGTTTTTATTACCTGATTAAAAAAAATACATTCACTTGTTGAGAGAAGTTGTTGTTGGCACAGAAACAAATATAAGGAGTTAAATTGATACCGTAAAATATATAATTAAAATACGTGGATATTTTAGTCAATTTTTTATCTCAATGTGATTACACACCGGACGTGACACATATATAATAATACTAGCTGATGCTCGAAGCTTCGGTATATTTTGAGTACAATTGTTTTCATCATTACTGACCCCCATATGGGACGAAATTTTCAGTTCATAATCCATCATAAATGACTAGTCACGATATCTCGGAATGCGCCTTAAATACAATATCTTCTGTAATAAATATTTTTATATACCCACATATAGATTTTAATAACTCATATAAGTCCGTTATTACATCTATTTAAACTTTTTACAGCGTACAACGGAAACCGCGAAGCAGAAGGCAGCTAAAGAAAAGGCGTGAAACAAATTTTTTTGAACTCCAATTTTCTACATTTTCATTCTGAATTTACATTGTTAATCATAAGTGAATAAAGTATTAAGTACCTATGTAACTGTTCTTATTTATTTATTTTTTTAAAGAGAAGAATAATATGTTGAAATAAGACCTGTAAATAACGTTTAAATCAAGGATATGCCTAAGAGATTGAACGAACAATCTACCCCAGTTTCAGTTGACGGCTAACGCGAGCTCATCGCATAGTCGGCTAAATACAAACAAAATAAAGCTTAGGATACAATAGCTATACCAATATTTTTAAATACGAAATAACTTTAACTGTTTCGGTTTGTTTGTCATATTCTCATGCTGCATGTCATCTAAACCGCTATTTTAGTTTTGATGAACTTTAACATGGAGATAGATTGGATCATAAAGACACAAATTACTTTTCACCTTATTCACGTTTTATTTTCGCAAAAATAAAATATAAAGGAAATGAAATAAAGGGTGAAAGTTACTACACAGACGAAGTCGCGGGTACTAACTTATAACAAATATTGGGTAAACAGAAGCATGTTTAGCAAGTTTCTTGGACCGTGAATCGGTTCGATTCGTTCAGTCATTTGTCTAGTAAGAACTATTCAAAAGGAACCATCATGCGTGAATATTGACATTGCCCTAACAAAGATATTGAAATAAATTTATACCTGAAATGATCCAGATAAATCAGAGGTAGTTCCATCGCTTCATTGATTCAAATATTCTGAATAAGATCAATTGAAATGATTGATGGTTACAATATTCAGCTTAAACCCTATATATTAGGTATATACGACTACAACAAAGACGATTTTCTTCTTCTACAAAATTATTATACTAAGGTATGTGATAAAATCATCTGATTATGATGTTGGGCACTCAAGTATATGTGACATAGACTCAACGAGGAAATATTATAGTATGTGTAAAATGTGCGTCTTCGTTTGGGTACAAAAAATTGTTTTGTTTACATACTTTTTTTTATCATAAAAGGAAGCAAAAGAGCGATATAATCTGATGTTAAGTCTTTTCACACTGCACTTATAAATAGTTTGCATCACAACAATGCGTTAACAGTGATACTGAAAAAAGCAAAGTTTTAAAATACATAAAAGGACACACAGTCCTAAAAACTTGCATTTGAATATTCAAATAAATTAAGAATAGGTATAAAATATGAATGCAGTATTTTTTCATAACCGCAAGTGAGCGGGAGCATTTCAAATACGAACCATGAAATGCTGAAATACACGTTCGTAGTAAAGCAAAATAAGCAACATTTCAGATTGGTTCTTTCAAACAAAGCTGCATCTAGTACAAAGTAGTGTCACTCGGTAATATCCTTCGCTTAAATTTTCGCTGCAGTGTGTAAGTACGCTGCTTTAGGTAAAAACGTGAGTGGCGTTTCAATTTTCGACTGATATCAGGTAAATACGTAAGCGCGTTAGAAGAAAGATACCTCCGAAAACGTGAGTATTACCCGGTACATGCCGAGAAATCTTACGAAATATTAACTTCGTATAACTTGTATTTTGTAGCTGATAAAACATTTTCATAATATTATTCAATAATTAAATAAATAAATGAACTGTTCCTGTTTGATATACGAGAATAGCTAAAGTAGAAGCTTGTTTAAAAAATTTAACGTCCTCCATTTTTCGAATCGCAAAAAATTCAAATGTATTCGTCGAACCATCAAACCTAGACCAAACAAGCTTTAAACCAGTAGTGCGAATAAATCCTTAACTGCATAGGTATTTTGTATGCAAGCTACATAATATGAGCATTTCTAAACAAGCAATAGGTAACTGGCTGACCGGTAAACTCAAGAGAATAAATACCTATTCTCATGCAAAACCCGCTACGTACTGCTCGTGTTTTGAAATGAAAATAAAACGGCTAGTTTGTTGCATATAAAAGTCCGATGTTTCTTATCGTATTTAATGTAATTTAAAGTACCTAGTATATTATGGAAAATGAAACAAACATTACTGATATAATGTAATTATATAATTGTAACTACAAGCATTAACAATCATCCATGCATAATCCATTCAAATAGCTAATTCGTTCCGTCTTTTTGGACCCCTTTCAGTTTCTTTTATTGCTCATACGCGAGTTGTCAACCAGAACAACTGACACAACTGATACCTATACTTATTTTTATATATCAGCTGCGTTTGATACCATAAATAAGACTAACACTTCTACCCGCAGTGGAACAGTGTGGTGGATTAAGCTCCGTTATCTGCTCCTTAATAGGAGAAGGTATTTTCAGGCTGTTACTTTTTTTGCCTTAACTCTGTACATCATTCATGATGAATAGGATGTAGGATATAAGAAACCCAGTTTTTTCCTTACTTCTACTTATTGCTTTCGTAAATTATGATAGTATGACACCCGTCATTTCCTGTCTTAAATATACTATTTTGCAAAAACAAAAGTCGTCCGCGTCATTTACAACTTTG
>DVVJ01000789.1:0-13289 GCA_018234505.1 Junonia neildi neildi | reverse complement strand
ACTTGTATATTTTCTCACATGTCCATAGCCTGTATGAAAGTGCCCCGCATGTGGGGCACATTCATACATTTTCCAAAATTTTTTTAAACTCTTACCGAAAGCCGCACAAGTGTTTTTACACAAATCAAATATTTTAAATATGTAGACAGATAGTTAGACTATTCGTTTTTGAAGAATCGATACAGATATTGATGTTACAGAAAGCTCTATAAAATAAAATATAAAAACTGTGTGAAGCTACCCCATCTTCCCCTACTTACTACATATAGCCATAATGTAAATTCACATGATACAAACTTTACTATAATATTTTAATAAGATAATACATACTATAACTATTACTAGATATCATTATCTAGGACTATTCTCTGTTTCGTTAATCTCATTAAAAACTTATTCAATTCATGCATGCATTTCATACTTTCTTGCTCCTATTGTTAAAAGTAAGTTTAACACATGATCGCTTATATTTAAGGGCCTCTCTATTGCTATTGTTAGCGCAGTTACTAAATTGGAAATTTATTTCAAGAGGATTAGAAAATTCGAAATTTTATATTATTGTTTAAAATCATTTTTGGCAATAAAAATAAAAATATGATTATTTCTGTAATCATTATTATCTATAACTTACTTAAATTCGAAAACTTACATCATTTATACGATCACATAATCCACAAATAGAAATCGTATCTTTATAAATCGAATCTATTAAAACATTTTTATGAGGATCTGAACCGAAGCCTTTATACACCATCCAATCGCAATGAGCACTGTGCTTACCGCCTTTGATCCTTTAGTTCCCAAGAATTTCAGTAATGAGTTGACAATTTAAATTGTCCTGTTAAGTCACGTCTGTGGCAAGTCGCTCTATTAGGCTTAAATTTTCATTACTCCATTGATTCTGTGGCAGTCGCTAAATTTATGGCATCATTAGTCAAGCTAGTGGCCTAATTGATTACTTTGTTTACCTCAGCCCGGCTTCTACTGATTGTTTAAGTTTATTAGCTTACAGGAATTACCTCCATCGTGCGATTGAATTTAACTTAGAGGATAATGATGTTATGCCGGACGTACTTGTACGTCTGTTCCATGTTTGGTCAAATTCTTACTGCCACTGAATACCGAATATTTGGAGTATGTTTACTTAACGACTAAATTAAAGAATTGAAAAAAAAATGTAACACAGCCTGTACATAACCCACTGCTGGGCATAGGCCTCTTCTCCTATTAGGGAAAAGGTATGGAGCTTAATCCACCACGCTGCTCCACAGCGGGTTGGTGGATATACATGTGTCAGAATTTCTTCCGGCACATGCAAGTTTCCTTCACCTTCGATTTAAAGAATTCAAACCATCTGTCGAATAAGCAAGCAAGTTACATGACAGATATAGTTAACTTGGGGCTTCTTCGATATCATGAAACAGATAATTTATTTTAGAAATTAGAATGGATGGTAATTAGAATGTGCAGCAATGTTTCACATAACTTTCGTCCGCGTGCAGAAGTCTACAAAAAACGTTTTTACCCAACGTGATACCCAAAAAGTTCCATAATAAAATCTATTTCAACAGACTAAAGCCCAACAAAAACTAACTCGTATGCGCAGGCCTTTATTTTATACATAGGTACATACTATATTATAATGGCTGTGTGGTATGAACAAATATCGTGATCGACGATTATATCATATATCATACAATATTCTTATGTCAACATCACGTGATTGAACGTTTTGATAATTGAATTTTGATCGATCCAATTAGCAACCAAACCAAATGCGCCTTACTTCTCATGATTCTACTGCAGACTATGACTTGCGACTAATGCACAATTCGTGATAGATATTCGGTAGATAGTCTTACAAAAACCTTGCCTTGTATTCAGCCAAATTTATCTTTTTTTGAATTTGATTATTTAATGGATGTTGTATAGAAATTCCATATCAAAGCTAACCTTATATGAGGTAGAGTGTAAGTATTATTAATATTCATAAGGTGTATATCGCAAATACCTACTATACGTCGGTACGTACCAAGAGGCAAATAAAGTTATTAAAAAATTGTGGTTGACAATTTCGTAGGAAGAATGTACATACACATTTTGAAATTTTCTTGTAATTTTTGATTATTCATGTCAGTTTCGAAATTTTCGAATTGCATTGTTAACCTCGTTGGAAACCTAATAAGATTTGCCTCCGACCGTAAACAAATTCATGGCTAAATAACTATTTACCTCGTATGCTAAAGTGCATACTATTGACTTATTTAGATTATTGATCAAACAATAAATATGATGAAATCAAAAGAATTTTACATATTACATTGATATTATTTACAATTACGAAAGAATAACCAAAAACAATGAAATGTACCAAACGCATACAGTATAGGTACGCTATAAAAATAAATCACTCAAAAACCCATAAAACATTTATTGGCGAAATGTTTAAACGAACAAAAATTGCAGATTTGTTAAGTCTAGTCACACACATTAAGCTGTTATAATAGTTGATGCACGTAACAGATGACCGATAAAGGGGTCGTGTACAAATAAAATGTAAGCTAAGGCGTCAATGTCAACTCGTACCATCAATAAAACCGATGGAAAAGTGTCGCTTCGTTCATTATTTACGAGTTTAGAACACAAATTATCGGTGTAAGGGCGACGACCGACCTTGCTTTCGAAATTAACGTAATTCGGTTGGAATAAAACTAGTCGGTCACGCACACCGCTCGCGTAGTCCGCGTTACATAAACTTTAATTGCTATAAATCATTTGTGCCCATTTAGCGGTCACTCCTACGTACGAGTCAAGTACAATAGGATGAGGTCATAGATGCAGTTTACGACGCCAGTTGCTATTTTGTGGGTGCAGCGGTGACCATTTGTTGCGCCGGCGCAAATTGGCGCGGCAGACGGCGCGTCGGATGTTGCAATTGCCTCACCCGTCCCCACCTACCGCACCCAAACATTACCAAACTTTATTGAAATATATTGCTACAGATTTAGGTAACCTATTTTAATCCTTGAATTCAAAAGTTTACTTGGAAAAAATCTTTATTACTTACACGAGGCTTATAGTCAGTTTACATGATTTATATGACGTCAGACATTTGCAAAAAATGAGATACTTTATACTTATTATAGAGATTGTAAAATGCAAATCAGAGACAAATACAACTGAGACAGCAGTTACAATAAGTAATAACGCACATAATATAAACATTTTTAAACCTGAAAATAAATTTCACACAAACATGTAACTTGAAAATGAAAAATAGTGTTATTGCTCATCGCTGCTTGTTTCAAATAGCATAGTCACTTGTAAACTGCTCACGTCCACAAACGCTTATTTGAACATATGTACAATCATATACAAAGGTTTCTGATTTTATCCACTACGTAATAAGGTTTATATTCGTGTGTTTTCGCTACATCACTTGTATGTCAAATAATATATTTAGTATCTTCACTTAATAGTACAGCGAATAGTTGAACTATTCAGACTGGATCATTATGTGGAGCGGAATTTTTGATGATCTATATTGTGTATTCGTGTGTAGCCTTGCGCGGGCGCACGACCTAGCCGCAGTTGTAGATCACATCATTCCGCGTCACTAAAATATTACTCGACATTTATTATACACGCATTTATTACTCCGATACACTTTATGATATGATTTGACTTTTGGAGGGTTAAAATAAATAAGTATGCAATAATTCTCCTAATAATAAGTGGAACACTAACATTGATTCTGTTTTATTCAAACCATAGCGAAACTTTGTTCACAACTTTTATTTCATACTGTCTTATGCTCCTCGCTATATTAATTTCTAATATCTTAAGAAATTTTGTTCTTTTATTTTTAAAATGATTTAACTGTTCTACCTTGTTCAAAAATTTAACGAACGCAGGAAAAAGTGTCTATTAAAAGTTCCATAACAAAATACTAAACAAAAAATAAAATCTGAACGTTTAAAGCGAAGCAATAATTTCTCAAATGTTGTAAATGTTTTTAAAACGAAGAGGAAAAATTCCGTACGGGTTGCGATTCGATAAATTTCCGATGGGTGATAAATGACTGCAGGGCGAAGATATCCCTTGACACGGGACTATGATTGATTCAAATACAATATGCTGAAATATAATTTGATAATATATGTATCTATTTTAAATTTAAATTTATAATATGTACAACAAAAGCTTAGTGTTAGATTAATTATTTTTGGAATAATTTTTTAACTGTAAAGTGTTGTTGTTGTCTTTTTAAAGTATCATTATGTTAAGAACGGCTTAAATCATAGTACTAATTAGTGCAGAGTTTATTAAATGTTCAAGATATATTACAAAATATGTATTGAAACAATTTTTTGTTTTTTCAGTCATTACCATATACCTACCTCAGAGCAACTTAGATTAGCCCCAAAACCTTTAAACCAGAGACACTCCCAGGAGGCTAAGGTTCCTCAATCTCCCGCACGTGACGTTTCCCCGCATCAATTGACATTGATAGCTCATGTAATGGCTCCATGGTTTCCCTGCAGTCACGTGCAGTCGCGGAAGCAAGTCTCGTGAATAATCAGGATATCGGCCCTACATCGGTCGCTGACTCTGATAACTTTATGCTAATACAAGCATCTATTAAGACGGAATTATGTTAGGAAATTAGTGGCATGACAATAACAATTTTATCAACACGGCTGGAAACGTCAAGTTTTGTAGTACATGCCTGATATCCGATGCCTATCTTCCATTAATATATACGCCGTTTAGCTTTTTTACTCAAAACTGCGCTAATTTGCAGTATTTATTACATTTGTACTATCTATCTATCATTTTTAACAAAACAAATTATACCAGTATTATTTGATTATTGCATACAGATAAAATTTATTTTTCACGACTGTCATCGACTATCCTAATGTCAATTCGTCTTTATTCTAATACATAGACATCGATTCACCGCAGCAAACGAGAAATATTAAACTTGCATTAAATACTCAAGGTCGGATTGTTTATTGATAAATACTTTTATGTAGGTAATTATGCTCTTTTAAAATTTTTACTTTTAATAAATTTTTCTTCATAACGGTCGGGGATACTAAAACGTTTAGCTCCTTTTTGAATATTATCAATCGCATTTAATTTTAAGTATATATAAAATAAAATGTACATACCTAGATTTGTCCTAAAGTAACAGAGCAAGTTTAATAAAACCGCTTAAAAATTAACATACATGCACATTATTAATGTTCTGTAGTAACTTTTGTACTATGTTTTTAAGGGTTAAGAAAATACTTTCTTTATATTTTAAATATCAGAATAATGTTTTCATTAATAAGATCATTGACTTGCATGTGTGAAATACATGTAGGTACTAATACACAATCTACTTAACAATACCAGCAAACATGGCTGAGTTGTGTTATTTACACAGTTGTTCAATTTTATTTTGCTACAGTTGAGTTGTAGCGATGGGCATAAATTTCGAAGAAGCTATAGCTTAAAAATATGTCCGTTGTTCATCCTTGCATCGTTACATTTATTGTCAATTAGCTGCAGGCCAAGGAGATTGTGGTTTAGAAATGGCATCAACGATGTTCTAGAACAACCAATACAGCCTCAAGGCTGGTGCTAATTTACAAATGTATATAAATTACTTTCTAGAAATCTATAATATGATATGTAATAAGTTTGCTTATACTCAAGCTTACTTTATGCGCAATGACAGCGCAGTTGGCCCCGCGGGTGTAAGTGCGACCATACATGAGCCTAAAGCTGAAAAAAATTCATCCGCGATATTATGTTCGAAACAACTGCGCAAAACTAAGGCCATTATAATTTGCCACAGTTTAAAATTAAAAAAGGCCTTTTTGTAGGAAATTCAATCAGAATAATTCCCTTCGTGTTTTCTCGATTCCACATGAAATTGGCGAAACAGTATGTGATCATACTGCACTGCTGAAAGTAATGAGAGTGAAGAAAAATCAAAAACCGACCATCAAAATATAACATGGTGCGATAGCGAAAGTCTTGTCCAATCCCCCCTTGTTAAGACCTCAGCATACCACTTCTATTGGAGCGCCTGTTTTAAGTACAATGACTAGCTATCAAGTGTAATTGCATACTGACGATTGCAGTACTTGAGCGCAGTCTACGATACCTAATAAAGATTTATTTATCTGCTGCGAGAGGATTAAGGTTTTATTTCCCTTAGGAAAAATTACCTATGAATAAATCACATCGACTGCCTATTGCTCCGCGCGATGTTAGGTTGCTTTTACGATGTTTTTTAACGTTTGCTAATTAAGGAGAAACCTGGTGCTCGAATCACTGGCTTGTTAAGGGTTCTTTCCAATATTGATGGCGATAATGCCAATTATGTAGATGCATAGTATCTGGATAAAATTATGAGGAAAATCATCGATACCAATCATCGTAACAAAAGTTTTAATCGTAAAATTCCCACAGTTCCTGAATACACAAACGTAAAAAACCTACTTATTAAAAGCTCACGACAAATTCACTTTCAACTGAAATAATTACAAAACAGATGAAACTCGAAACGCCAAAAATAACCGTGACAAAAACTATAATACTTATCTCGATACAGTCATTTAAATTTTTAAATATTTTATTACACCAGTATCGGAATACATAAACATATTTCTTGTCTCGAAAATCGACCAGCGCAACGGGAAACAGCGACTAATTAAAGAAATTTATATCCAAATAAAAAGAAACGTCACTGAACTAGCCATGTAAAAATGGCTCCTTTGATAAAAGTGCGAGCAACGAAAATAAATTAGCATGAATATCATACGAATAAATCTTGATATTATCCCTTTGTGTGTGCCGTTTGATGCTCAGGTAACCAGATAAGTGTAGGCCATCATTCAAACTCGATACATGTGGCAATAATCCAACTCTGCCTCTCATTAAGCCCACTATCCTGCTACACAGGTTTCGCTACTAGTTCTTCTATAAATAGTGCGAGTCTGTGACATTTAAACGACTTACAGCACGCCCAGTCTTAGAGGATAATGAACTTAACGTGTTTGACTTAAAGGTTATTTTTGTCGTCTTCGTAATGTATCGATACGTCACTTCGGAAGTGAAACTCAATGTGCACAGTGGCCCAGTCGCAAGTGGTGGAATGAATTTCGTAGACTGCTTGCACTTTCAATAAGACTCGCTTCATGAGTTGATTCATTATTCGCTCTCTGAACAACTTTTACAGTGCAATAACAAGTTCAAACCATCTATAAAATGTTTGCCTTTAAAACTCTACTGACTTTGAATTTATGTCTCTTTTATAGTTATACCTTGTTTCAGACGTTTTACAAATGCTGTAATTTATATTTGAGCGCTTTGAAACTATTTCGTAACAAATAAAATAATTACGTACAAAGGTACGTAAGTTTATAGACATAGGTAATATTTCTTCATTGAATTCAGAACTATCAAATATCTCCTTGTTGTTTGGAACTTGATTCATAACTTTGAAAATTAAATTAATTACACTCCTAGTTACAAAATTAGGCAGTAGTTCATACAGTTACGCGTTTGTGGTAAATAAATAATAGGTTAAGTTAACGCTTCACAGAACTTCGGCCCCAAGTTAGTTAATGGTTTTTCGATCCATACAGTTATGTTGTATGAATAATTTGTTTTGAACTATATAATTTTAACGTAATAAGCGATGATGTTACCGAGATTTCTTGAGAAAAAAAAACCAAAATAATTTACAATTGCCATTTTGTTTATTAATTATGCCTATAAATAAAATTATCATACGCTGTGGGTATATACTACTCGAGAGATTATTACGGAAAACTATATAGCTAACGTGTTTTAGTACAATAATTATTTTATCAAAGAAAAAATACAACCAACTAACAATTAAGGCTGACAAGAACGAACTTAGGAGTGTTCCTTGATTTTTATTAATTTTATAAGCAACTTCTAACACGATTTCGATACAATTTATTGGATCTTGGAAGTTTTTTAACACACGGGAAATCATCGATAAGTATCCGACTCTCCGGAAGACGAGATCATATACGACATATACAACATGTTACATGTACTGAAAAAGGATTGAAACGAATTAAAATAGTTGTGTACTTATATATTGTGTTATACTCAAAAAAATTCATGTCTTTCGGAACCGGTCATTTGTGCTCGTCGATTACTAAAGAAACACTATGCAAAACGCATACATAATACGAATTTTATTTACCTCGTTAGTTTATAATTTATTTGTCGTAAAATTACATTCATTTGCTTGCACTTCAACGTTTCAATTGACCGTCCAAGCTAATATTTAAACGCCAATAAAACGTAAAGTAAAGGAATTTATAAAAGCAAAAATACTTAAATTAAATTCCCTTATACAACTACTCTGTACATTTTTTACTTTGATGAATTAACATCAACTAGGAAAAGAGGAAATCAATTTCATTTAAATGCCAAAGAAAAATATATATTTTTTTATGGGATAGGGCGGCAAACGAGCTGGCAGATCAACTGATGGAAAGCGAATGCTGTCGCCCATGGACATTTGCAACACCAAAAGGAGCTACAAAATGCGTTGCCGGCCTTATAGGAGGTGTGGATGGGAAATTAATGGGAAGGGATGGGGAATTGGGCCTCCGGTACCCTCACTCACGTGGCGAAACACGACGCAAGCATCATTTATGTCGGTTTTCTGTGAGGCCGTGGTATCGCTCCGGTCGAGCCGGCCCATTCGCGCAAATGCATAGCTCTACCACGGTAAAAATGCAATCAATGGATTTCTGAAAATTATAAGGGCGAAGTAGGCTATGTAATTTTCCCTGAATTAAATATCCTGGAGTTTTCACGTGTATATTTGAACTCGATAAAATTAAATAACAAAAAGAAAAACAATATCATAAATTGCGATAAGTCTACAGTTTTGATGATTTTTTAATTAGTAACATACAAATACCATACAAGTACCATACAAATGAGTGATTTAAAAAAATCATTAATTGCACACAAGATACTGATTAAGACGCCACTTAACATTATTAGCAAGAATTAACCAGTCATATTTGCAAACTTCTTGTTTTTTGATGTCTGTTAAAATATCGAAAAAAAGGCGAGTTTTAAAGCGAGAGATTATTTACTTGTGTTATTTATAGATATCATTTATCAGCGACCCAGCGAGTGGACAGTAATTAATTATTGTATTAATGCCAGCTACCATCTCTTTAAACGCAATATTTCGTATAACTTCCTTTACTTTAGTGTAATTGAAAGAGTTTTATCAAAACAATAATCAAATCATTGAAAACTAATTTTGTTTAAACTCTTTCTATCTTCTAGCTTCATCATCAGACCAAGCAAATTTAGACACGATGATGGTACATTATGTCACATTGAATTTAGAATAAATTTTAAGATCACACTAACTTTGTTATATTTTTATACGATTTTCACCAATGAAAGAGATGATTTACAAGTAAGGTTGTAATTGTTTAAGGTTTTTCGTGAATAAACCGGCAAGCAGAGGCTTTTAATAATAAAGACACAATCTTTATTGCTGTATGAGAGGCATGTGTATTTTACTTATACTTTAATTGAAATATTATAAAGCTTAGTTTGTTTGTTTATTTTGTTAAACGTGGTCATATCTGAAAGTAGATACTCCTACTGTACAGATATGGAAAATTATTTCAGTAAGCATTAGATAACCCAGGCTAAATAATGATCATCATAAGACCAATGGGAGCGTAGCAAGAATGAAGCAAGAATGAAGAATTACTAAAAAAATTTCTTCCTCGTTCTACCTATTTTGCTAAAACTGTCGTACCTATTTCTTCTTCCAAATATATGCGGCGCGTAGGTAGTTATAATATGTTACTGCTGACGTATTTAAAGTATGTTTAATTAACGCAACATGCTGTGTTAGAGTTTAACATAATCTCCAGCGGGTAATTACGTGTGGGCGCGAGTTTTGTGCTCTGCTGAAGGGGAATATGTTTGATAAATGTTTGAGCCGTATTGATTTTGTTACATATAGTATGGTGTTTTCACCCGACTACGGCGAAGCAAGCAGAAGGGTTGTGATTTTGACCTGCATATATGTATGTATGTATGTATGTACAATAAAGCTAATTAAGTATTACATTGTAGGGAAAAGTGGCTTTTAGGTAAAATTAATTATTTAATATTTAATTTATATACAGTATCGTTATCGAAATTCATATAAAGCTTTGATAAAAACGGCGATTTGTCATTAAATTTTACAAAAAGTAAGGTTTCCTTAAAATTGTCAGTTTGTACGAATATTTTGTATGCAAAATGCTTGATCATTTGAAACAAATTTTTAAAAAGAATATTTTTAAAAATATACATTTTTACACGGTATTCGTTAAAATTTTAATGACAAATACTCACAAAAGACTGTTCAGATTCAGTGTATTATCCAGAATAATAGTTAGATTTATGTTTTTTTTTTTAGAATAATAGATTGTTTTGATATCTTACTAATTTGAAAGTCTAAAATTAAAAGAATTTAGCGATTGTTTTTAATGCCCTGCATACTCATTCAAATAATTGAAATTACAACAAAAATGCCTTAACTTTCAATATATTTCTATTAATATTGAAAACTGTTTTTATACGGTATTACGTTTATACGTATATTTTCAATGTACATTGAAAGAAAAAAAAGGCACATTTTTCCAATTCTTTAATACGCGCTTTTATATTCTGTATTTTTTATACGCATTCCGCGAAAAAAATGACACTTTCACACTTGATACAGGGCGGTGCAGACTTTTTCCACTCAAAATTTTTTTCGCGTAATTTTTTTTATCGCAGTGCCTAGAAAGCTTAATAACCTATAAATAATTTACGCGCAATAAAGCGTTGCTTCCCTGCCTTAATATTTACCTTAAATTCATAATAGAGTTAACTAATACTAGCTACGAAATTGGTTTTCCTACAATTAACCTAAAATACGCGAACTACTAATTTTATATCGGCCGATTTGAAATTAGTAGTATATTCTAGTGCTATAACGGTAATCCAAAATGCTTTCATTATCTTCAAATGGATACAAAACTATAGCTCAAATGATACCAATGACTATTACTTGCTGTATTCGACTATTTTAATGTTATACGAACATTAAACAGGGTTGAGCCATTATTGTGGTTTATATTTGCTTCATTTGATTATAACATTGTGGTTAGATTGATTTTTACTTGAATCAAATATTTGAAACTGTACAAGTATTTGTATGTTGAAAGAGTAGCTATCAAAAGATACTTTACTTTAGGGGTTATTTTATTTACTTATTATATTTAAATATAAAGGAATTTAGATAGAATAAAATTCAAATCAGATGGTTTATAATAAGTATGTAGTTTATTATATAACTTTACAAATATAATTTGTTTCTTATTGAAACGCCTTCTATGATTCTTAGAGTGTGTTTTCATAGCGATAGTATTTGAGTATTGGGTAGTAGATTAATCATTATTAAGAAATACCTAATTATAATTCACCGTACCGTCTACCTATATTGAATATTAATATTCTCGATACAAAATAATTCTCAAATTAAATTGCCAGTAACTAAAGCTTCGCAGGTCTCATGCAGTCTAGTACACTGTGGAGTTCGTGACTGCAGTCGTTCGTTCTCATACCGCTCCCGAATGTAAGGTTTTCATAAATTTCAACTCGCTTAAACTCGTATTTATTACCTTGTAATTGGACGTATTAAATACGTTTATACTTTTCATAACGCGGTTCGTGTACGGATAATCCTGTTAAATTTTCCCAAAAACAAAACGGTACGAGTATTAAACTTTATTTCGACTACGATATGATATTTAACTTATACTTCTACGCTACAGTGTATAACAATGGGAGCTATTCATGTTAAACTATCGTTTACGCATTTTACCTTTTTGGTAGGTGATTTGATTGTGATAGTCTCATCTAAATAATTGATTGTCTGTAAAGTCGGTTTACAAACGTGACAACATCAAACATTACAGTTGTATAATACACGGAAGGAGTGGAAGGAAAATAAAATGAAAACAAGTTCATTGATACTGAGCCAATCATGCCACTCTTTAGCTTGCGGAACAGGACTGTGACGTCAAGTTTTTCGTGCATGCAGCCCGTAGCAACGAGTTATTGGACGTTGTCACGTAAAAGATCCCACATTTGTTTAGAAGACAAGAGATTGATACAGTACTCATTACTATTGACTGATACACTTAATGTCGTAGGTTCGATCCTCGCAATCCTTACTTACATTATAAAAGTGAGTTTGTTTGTTTCGCTTTCACGCCGTAATTACTAAAATTGTTATGAAATTTTGATGATATGAAAGTTAAAGTTTAGAAGCCCAGATTAAATAATAGAATATTTTTTATCCCTGAAAAATGAGCTTACTCTCAATGGTAAAACTTGTATTATATAATGATGTCAATTTGAAAAGCTCACATGCTGTTTTATTATCGTTATAAGATGAGACATCTCAAATGAAAGGGACTGGAGCGTAACATCTCATCTAGTTGAATGAAACGTGAAGAATTCCTTCACAAACACGCAATACATCATGATTTCACCCTTTTATGTTCAATAATACGATTTAAATTAACTAATTCATTTACAATTAACAAAAATATTTTGACTTACTTTTGTGTGATACGTACTGTCTCCAAAGATGACAAAAAAGGGTTAAAATATTAAACATTATAAAATGTTTGAAGGCTTAACGCACATTAAAAAATGTAACAAACATTTTTTATGTGTATTTGTCCACTACTTTCATCGCTTGTTTACTAATTTGAGTGATTATTTTCATTGGATAGTACATTATTTGTTACGTTGTCGGCCTAATTTTATAGATTAAAGTCATTTCTATTTTTCTTTGCAATTCATAAACCACAGATACTATAAAATCTCACAGTAGGTAAGTGTCTCAAATTAACTGTCCACTATGAGAAAGTAAATTAAATATTAATAAAAAAATACTAAATAGGAAAAAATAACTAATCGGAGCATGACAGCTTTATATTAGATGGAGTGAAATGAAGAATACCTTTTTTAACACGCTATGTATCACAAGACCCCATTAATTTACAGTAATAAAAACACTATATATTGTTAATCTTATTTATATAAAAATGAATTGCTGTTCGTTAGTCTCGCTAAAACTCGAGAATGGCTGAACGGTTTCATCTTATATTGGTCTTGAAATGTTCGTGGAGGTCTAGGGAAGGTTTAAAAGGCGAGAACCA
>DVVJ01000788.1:0-13291 GCA_018234505.1 Junonia neildi neildi | reverse complement strand
GTGCCTGGGAAAAATGGAGTCGGTTCTGGTGAACAATTAATATTTTTGGGGCAAAATTAATTAATTGACCATTTACTGGTGCTCACTTACAATAAATTACCAAAAACACATTATGCTTTCTTTGAAAAAAAAAAAGGAACATACAGGACAATCCATCCTGACACTGTTAACAATTTTCAAGAGGCACTGATTTATATCGTCTATAATCCAAAACCAGCAGTTCGTACCAAACATCCTAAATACAAACCGAACTCATTTCAAAACTGCAAAAGTGTGAAAACGTAAACTTTACCCTCACCCCCATCCCTTTCCATCTCATTATATTAAAAAAGGACAACACGATAACGTCTGCGGTTTTTCTAAAACCACTAATTACAGTTTTTAATCCCTTTCAAGGGTTTCAAAACATGAGAGATGGTAGATCCTGTTTCAAGTAGCCCGTTTCATAAAGTTTCCGGACGCTATGTAAAGATCGTCATCTGTACCTTTTTTATTCCTCCATTCGTTTTCATGACGTTTTATATTTTATTTTCGTTTAGAATTAGCTTTACGGACATCGCTCAGTTTTCTAAGGTTTTAATTAAATTCAACTCTTGTAAAATATTGCGGCTGGGTTGCTTTATTTTTCGACATGTGCTGGAACAACTTAACGGCTTTAAAGCGCTTGGGTTTTTTTTGGTTTTAACTGTCAAAGCGATTTGTTTGATAAATAAACTCAAATATGATGTTTACATTTTTACAACTTCCTTAATTAGCTTTGGCTGGTGAATTGTATTTCAGAACATACTTATGTGGCCTTAAGTTAGTCTTCTCGTCTATGTGATTCCTTCCAAAGGACTTTTAGAATCAATATGTAGTCTAAAAATTATAGTTAAAAAAAAATGTTCTCCATAGTAGCGTAGCTATGGTTAGGGCGGTCCACCTTGGGTGTCACCATTTAGGGAGTGACAAGCGATCATGGAAAGTGGTAAAAAGGAATAGGGATGTTGACTTACCTGAACCCATAAAAAAGGTCAAAGTGCATGAACGAAAAGCGGTGATAAGGGCTACAACTGCAACTGGATTGCTAAAAAAAGGTAGCACGGGAACTCATGCGGGAGAGGTGCAAAAATTGCGAGCCCGCCCCGGTCGTCATCTCGGTTATCTGTGAAATTGTGCATATTTATTAATATATTGCTATAGCATGGTTAGTTAGTTTGTATTGCTTATACAGTTTTTTTTTATGGGATAGGACGGCAAACGAGCTGACAGATTACCTGATGGAAAGTGAATGCTGTCCGCCCATGGACATTTGCAACACCAAAGGAGCTACAAAATGCGTTACCAGCCTTTTAGGAGGTGTGGAGGGGGAATGGATGGGGAATTAATGGGGAAGGGGTGGAGAATTGGGCTTCCGGTACCCTCACTCACGCGGCGAAACACAACACAAGCGTCATTTTACGCCGGTTTTCTGTGAGGCCGTGGTATCATTCGTGCAAATGCATGGCTCTCCCACGGTAAACATAGCTTCCCAACAGTATAGGAATTTTTCAAATCTGTTACGTAATTTCGGAAAATATTAATTTCAAACAAACAGTCAAATCTTTCCTATTTTATAATATTAGTATAGACTATAAGTAAGGAGACGTTAAAAAGGTATGCATTTTCCAACAAAAATCTCATATTAATAAACAAAAACATATTTAGTAGTAAAACTTTCGAAATACCGATCTGTTTTGGCAACATTTGTAGCTAATTACACAGTTTCGCAGCTTCCGACGATAAATCACAGCCAAGATCACTTTACAATGTCGAGCATCATCGTTGTGAACGATGCGTTTAAAAGAAACGAAAAGGAATTTTTTTTTAACGCTTTTTAGCAATTTTGCCGGATTTTATTTTTATTAAATTTATTTGAATTTTACTTTTATTCACAGCTTTGGATTATTATTCGATTAAATAATTTAAAATTAAGTTTTCCTTATATTAGGTGTAACATGTGTAGTTGATATATTTTTAATTATTTTCTTCTTAAGGAAACATATTTTGATCACATACTTATAAAGACTACCTACTCGCTGGAAACATTAAAAAAATATTTTTTTTTATTTTAGCAAATATTTGATACTTAATTCAATATTCATTAATAAATAAATTGACGAATACACTTTTTTATTACATTAAAAGCAGGCAAGGATCTGTCACCATAAATCCTAATAATGATTTTATTTCCGTTTGTTTTTTTTACATATTGGCGCCAGGCTATTAAAGGTGGTATCATTAATAATGTTACAACAAGTCGTGTCATTACAGTAACGTGAGCCTTGTTAGGTTAATAGGTAGCAGGGATCCGCTGAGAAATGTTAAGTAAAAAAATTAGAAAAAAAAAACTAATTTTAGTTACGCTTATGAATGTATCTAACAAAAATAGATGCAATATTATTTTAAGAATCTTAACATTAATTGCATAGGTCAAAATTTTGATTCTAATTCGTCAATATAAGTATTTTAATTATTCTGACGTCATCTTATTCAGTATTCGAAATTCAACCATATTACAATGAATATATATTTTTTTGGGAAAATGCTTTAATGTATAATAATAAATTTATTTTTAAATTACTTTTTGTTTAGTACCAATCACGTTTATACAATAAAATATATTTAATATTTGAAACACAAAGTGATTTTATATAGTTTATTATTATCCTTAGCAAAATCAATCATCTTAATGTAATAATCAACAGCATCTGATGATCTGACAAACTAAGAAACGGCCCTCAAAATTATACTATAAAAACTATTAAAAATGTACGGAATTCTGCACATTTTTCGTAACCTACGCGTCGCATGTGACAACTTTTTCTGATATTTTTTGTAGGTTCTGTCCCTTCCATGCTCTATTTGACCTGACGTATAATCTAACGCCCATTCTATCTTCTGTTTCCACTAGGACAGGTTAAGTTTTTATAATTGATGAAACTTAAGAGATAAATACCACATAAAAATAAATAAAACATGAATTTTAAAAATGTATACATTTGGAGACGAAAAAATCAATAATACGTCAGAAATTATAGCTTTAAATATAAAGTTTTTTTTTATTACAAGTATTCGACCAAAATCTTATTAAATTAAAATAAACGTAAATCCATAGACTAATAAGTTAATTATGATCATTCGATTTTATTTTGTTTGTATTGATAAACGGATAGTAACTTTTATTTTGCCTATGACATGTAACGTTTTTTTGTACGCTAGTTTTTTTCCCGTCACGTTTCGTTACGCCCGACATATTCTGTGGCCGTCCTGTCAATTTGACACATGAATTTCGCGCTAACTAATTATCGAGATTTCTGTGTTGTGTTCTTCTTTTTTTTATTGTCTATGCATATTTCATTTATGACAAGGAATAATTTTGTCGCCTATTTAATTTACTTCGATATATTTAATTTTTTATTTTAGATTTGTTGTTATTATTTTTAATTTGTATTTTTTTGTTTACAGGTAAGTTGCCGTCTATTGTGAGTGAGTTATTTCAGTAGGTAATGAGCTAATATAAGACAACATTTTATAATATTTTTATTTGTTTGAAAGTGATCTTGATTTAAATGTCAAAAATATTTACACATTTTTTATGTATTTTCAACACTATATTTTTTATAATTTAATTCAATCAAAAAAAAATTCGAAAAATGCTTTACCAACTTCCATCAAAATAGCTTTCGTATTCAGGCACACGCGGGGTACTCGTAACTTTCTTATTTCTTGCTTATAGGTACATATTACACATGTATATTATTATAAATGAGTTTTTCATTTTTCATTTTCATTTATAAAAAAAAATATAATTAAATAAGTTGTTTGTTTGTTTTTTGAAGTCTCACGCTGTAGACCATTAAATTATACAGAAATAAACTTAGGTCCCATTAAAAGAAATAAGATATTTATTTTATATAACGACCAACAGATGCAACTTCAGTAACAAATATACACATAAGTAAAACCGCGTTTATAATCTAGTGTAACAGATGTAACAAACAGAATGAAACGTTTATTTATTTGCTATCCGGCCCACAGTGCAGTGCACTTGCGTTCGCTTAGTATGTCAGGGCCGCGCGGAAAATCTGCGCGCGCGCAGCCTAGCCTTACATAACGATCCGTCGGTCCGTCCGGCTCCATGTGGGTGATTATTAGAGAAAGATAGATGCGACCTTTCATAGAACGTTTTGCAATACGTTTGAGTCACGTTGCACGGTACAACCTATGGTTTTTCCTAGTAATTTTGTATATCAATATATTTTTATTTTAATAAAAACCTGCTTGTAGTTTCGTACAATAAAATTCTATAAAATGTGCGATTAAAATTGATAGTTTATTGACTAAGATTTACTATAAGTACGAAGTTCTAATTTCTATGCACATAAGGCGACAGCTATGATAATGTATAGGATATTTAATTAGCGAGGAGCGTAGGAGCGCAGTATTATAGTGATACCTATCTGAACAGATTCAGGCAATTGTATAAAAATATATTTCCTTATAATTATCCACGTCGACATAAACTTTCAGAACTGGATATTAAAAATTATCTAAATTTCATTAGCCATTTAGGCGTGTAACCGTTCCTAACAAACAGACAGACTATATTAATAGTAATCTTAGTACAGATAGAAATATAGGTAAAAAAAAAACTTTAAAAAAATTGTTCCTAAATTACAGATAATAAATACAGTAAAGTCATGTACATGTATGGTCAGGCAAGGTTACGCCTTTCCTACTGTGCCTAATGCTGTGTCATACACAACCTAAATACCGTTTTGCCGTATGTGTTTATATTTTAATGCGAAATTGTGGACTAATTCGGATTGCCGGGAATTTTTAAATGACTACATAATGGTACTGGTATTTCTATTTTATTTGTTTGGTTACGATAAATTTTGTATATATTTGTAAATTAATTTACCTGCTATTTGTCGATTTTACAAACTTTACCAAAACTAGTGTAGATTTAGCCATAACATTTCCATGCAAAAATTATTTAGCATTACAGTAATATGATTAAAAATCTGCTCATGCGCAGACAAAATCTAAAATGCTTTTATTATAAAAATGTAGTCAGCTCTTGATACTTTATTTAAATTCATTATTATGTATATTTAATCATACATAATTTGGCAAAACTACATTAGCTTTTATGAAATATTATTGACAGTTTTTTTTTATAATATATCTAATTAGTATTCTGTATCTAAGTGTAAATTCTATTATTATTTCTTCTATTATTTCTTACTACCTCGATATATTTAAACAATTTGCAACTTTATATCATATTAATATTATTTAAAAGTTGGATTATGTGCTTAGTTTCCTTTTAAGTTTTTGACATAAACTCTATAGAAATGCCGTTATACTTTTATTGATATCAAAAACCACGAATAAAAAGATAAATTGAAACTGACTGAAACTGAAATGTTTTGCCAACATTTAAATATCATCTACGTAATGGTATATTTCAACGATTTAAAGCCGAATTTTAGTTATTATCAATGAATCACTCGTTAAAAACCCCCGTCATTTCACCGGATGAAAAACCTAACACAAAATCCATACAAGGATACAAGCGATACAGCGTGTAAAGGCTAGTATTAGCAATAAGCCTAGTAATTTAGGACACTTTAATCAAGATCAAAAGTACCACAATCGAGAATTATTCGTACTCACACACGAGCCCAAGGTTTGGTTTCGCAACACGCCACTGTCCACATGTCCGGTCGCTTGGACTTGTATACTTTATTATATATAATATGTTTATATATGTATGGTTTAGAATTTAATGTAGATATTATTATGTCTCATTTATTTATGTAAGGTTTTATAATGAACAATAAAGGAGTGTTTTCAGGATGTGTGAGTAAGAAATGTGTACAAAGATGAAGTTTATATTATACTTTTATACAGCGATTTAGATGTGAGGTTTTGTAGCAGGCTCCTGGATGAGTAGGCTAGGTATTTTAAATATTGATTAAGGAATATACTCGATAAAATTATAACTATTTGATTATTCAATGATGCTATCAAAATAGAGCTACCAGTAGGATGAGTATTCCGAAGTTTTTTCTCAAATTGGGATAGCAATCCATTTTGGAAATATTTTGAAGTATTCCTATTGTATGGGTTTCAAACGTATTGGTTATATGATAGAAAATGAGAAAAAAGAGAAGAGATGCAGACAAAAAGAGAGTTATACTAAAAACAGGACCTTAGGATAAGTGTTTTTTTTTTTTAAATATATTTTCTATAGATTTTTTTAAATATATTTGAACGGTAAAGATCTGTTTCCGAACCGGTTCACCTCAGTATGTGGGACAGGATGCAGGCTGCGTGTGTTATGTAACGAACATGGTGCAAATTTGAAAGGCGATCCATGGCGACCTCTAACGTTATTTAGCTGATTAAGGATATGTTTTCATTCTATAAAAATAAGTATTTAACATACAACTCATAGATGTGTATTTTTTCATTTAGTAATATTTGTTCAAATAATTTTATTAAAATTGTTTATGGTAATGGGTTATATTGTTAAAGATTTTATTCTGCTGATAAAATTGCAAAGAACATCTTAGTAGTTTTTAACGTGTGTTTATAGTCTGAAGCTTTCTATTTTTCTAAAGAACAATTTACAGAATCTTTTTAATTACGTTTAAATGATGACAGAATGTCATGAAAGGAGGTTATAGTGTTTTTGGATAATTCCAACAATAATACTTACATTATTTGATTATTATAGATTTTTTTATTTTTTTGGTACGTCTTTAAATATTTTTTGTTGCCAACTCAGCTACATCATAATTATTATATAGCAATAGGTAGTATTGATAATTTCTATAAATTTTGCAATATTTATGTAATTTCTGAAGATTTATGTAACTAATTACCATGTCCAAAACACGCAATAAAATGAGGATGTTACGCACTTTTATGCAATCAAACAATAACGAATTAATTTCACATTGCTATTAATTTGGATACTTTTCAATTGTATTATTAACTCTGTCTAGAAACTTCTCATCTATTTTAAGTTTGATTACAAACTAACAAACACAAATACATAGGTGCACAGACATATAAAAACCTATAGATACATGTTATCGACGCGGCTTTACAAGTTAAAAACAAGACGACCAAAGAAAAAATTCTACATAGACGGTTCCATATAACAAGTAACTGGACCTCGCTCCGACAATATAATACAGATAATAGCGTTACAAAAACAAACGTAATGAAACAACATCTTTAACTGTACCAATATGGCAAATCATTTTTTACAACGATTACGCTAAAAAGGAGCTCTTTCGTGTCACCGTTTCTAGGCGAGCGCACTTGAAACGTTCAGTGCAAAAACCGACCTTACGCCTCTCGGAATAGAATGTAACGAAACTGCAGCTATGCAATTGATAAGCCAAGTGATATTTGCAGCTAGTTTACCCAATATTCAACCTTAGGGTTATAAGAATAGAGTTGTTTTCGTCTGTATTTAAGTTGGTTCGGAATGTAGGCCAGGCGCCTTGAGAGTTGCATTTACATGAAGCGACCTCGCAGGGTCACTGATCTCTGTCCTTAGACGGATTGCGGTGTGGTTTCCTTCCTTGCCATCTACTGACTGTAATACTAATTGTAACGTTACATGTAATGCTACCTGTGACTCCTGTAATACTTGTAATTTTACAAGATTATAACTACAAGATTACAGGATGTATGGTTGCGACATAGAGCCAGTGCGATTTTTTTTTCCGTGAATTTGTCGCTGAGGCAATGGACCTTGGCCTACGTTTCGTAACAAATATGGCTATAAACAGCCGGATAAATTGTTTCTTATTTTTTTTTATTTCTGACTAAAACTCGGATTTTTCTGTTACTCATTTGACGTTTAGCTGGAATTTTAATTTTTTATATGAAAATATCTTACTAATCACATGAGATTGACTTACATATTTGACAGTTTATTGAAAATGAAAGTAATTTTTTTTAGTTTTCAAGTCAACTTTACTGGTATTTTTTCTCGAGCAGCTTTATTTGTTAGCTAGAAACTAAAAAATAATATTTCAGAATTAATCACCTACACACGAGTATGGTAAAAAGTGGGTACAAATTTTTCGCACATAGAGAAACATTTAATAACAATATCAAAATTTAGGTTTTCGATTGTATTAATTTTCAATGTAACAAGATAAAAGTATATACGATATTAAGAAATGACAAACGAATGTGTTTTGTAAGTGGAGCGGAAGTACTTTACATTTCAACCGGTTGCTCAAACGCGGTAGCTATCTATTAGATCCAATAAGGTTATTTTTTACGAAATATAATATATATTATTTAATGATAATACTCGATAAGTCCTGTCACCTGTACCTTTAGTACGAGTTGTGAAAGTTAGCGTAATTTTCGATCGGTTTTCTTTCATACATTAACTAACAGTGCCTCTAGCGAAATTGACATAACAAAAAGAAATAGATCGGTTCACCTGTTTTGAAGCTACGATGCCACAGACACACAGACACACACACAGGCAAATATAGCGATCAAACTTATTACACCTCTTTTTTGGTTGGGGGTTGAAAATAGTCAATTGAAAATTTTACGTTTTCGAAAACTGTACAAAGTTAACTTAATTTTAAGTTATTAAGGGTTCTTATGTTAAGTAAGAAAGAACTTTAATTAGGAGTAAAAGCATTTAGGAAATAGAAAAGGGGTTATATTATAAATATATCTATGTATATATTTTTGTGACACGGATATTTTTAGTACTACGCATAAATATTGAAGTAAAATATAAGTCCTTAGTCAAGGTTCTGCACTTCAGACCTCTTCAATTTGCTGTGACAATTATTGCGACAATTGTCTATTGTGGCAGTATGTAGTACTAATTTTATTTCTTTATTAATAATTCTATCAAAAACCTATTTTGTTCTATTTTTTTTTTGTATTAATTATTCTATTTTATTTAATTTTTAACAATAAATTTTACTACCAAAATTATTATATCAGATTGCAATAAAATAAAAATACCCTACAAAAATTTGAACAAGTTAAAAAAGTTAACGTCAAAAAAGTCAAGATAGCTGCCACAAGAAACGTCAAATATACCAATAGTAAATGTACAAATGTACGAAAAGTAAATTGGCGGGAAATGTACTTAAAAACAGTATTAGAACAACAATAAACCCCTTTGCACTGCTATTACGTAAATAATTTTCGTATTATCATTGAAAGCTTGGACTAGTTTCTCAAAATATTACCAGAGATGCTACTCGTAGTGGCTGGTACATAAAACCAGGGTTGCTAGTTGACAAAACGTTTGGCAGTTGAAATAAAACAATTAAATTAAAAATAGACTATAATTTAATGGTTTGTATGATTTCCACGATCATATTCAGTCCAAATCCAAATGGCACCTAAAATTATCTCTTGATATTATTTTAAAAAATTGAATTATATTTTAAATAAACTATAAATAATACAATTTAAAATAAACCTATACAAGTAATGTATAAATCTGAAGTTCTTTTTTTTATGTTTGCTTATAAACGCCAATGTGGACCGATTTTTTAAATTATTTTAACCTTTTTATTAAAATTATTATAACATCACGAAACTCATAAAATAGTAGCTGCCATAAACGTGAAAAAAGTAGAATAAATTTAAATCTATTATTTCAGTCTGGCAACCCTACATGAAAGTAGTTCCAACTAGCATTGCTAATGCATTGACAACATGCAGCGGGTCCCTTCACCCCTGAAATGTCGTGGTAAAGTTTTGTGTATTCAAAATACTATTTTCGTTTCAAACCCGAGTGGATTTTCACGATCTTATTTAATTTCAGTATGAAACGGAAACCCTGTAATTGAAAACTAACATTATTTAGGTTTGATACTTTTTAATTATAAACTGTGCTGTAGTTAGTGCTTGGTTTATTAATGTAATTTTATTTTGTTACTAAAATTAATGCTTCATTAAAACGTTCTAAACATTGTATAATTACGACCTACAAATATACCACATTTTTATTGTAGAGTATTTAGCTTTTTTATATTTTTTATATTTTTGATGACCTATTAATAAACATACACAAACATATAAAAATATTTGTAAGATTATCAAAAAGGAATGTTTTTAGAACGACCTGATTTGTGTATACATATGTAGAATATACATGTATATATGCTAAAGATTAAAAGCCATAAAATACATGTTTATAAATTAATCGTATATTTAATACCTAATATCATAACCAAAATGAATTTCCAAGTGAATTCAATAAATGCAACGTAGTGAGGAAAGAGGCATCGCGAGTGCATCTGCGTAGATATTATTAACGCGATGTTTTCCTCGACGTAACGAAAACAAGGATACGCCGATACTAATACTTAAATAAATATATTTTCACAGATTATAAAATTCTTTTTTAATCATAAAAAAATAATACAGAATAAAAATAATGACATGTCAATTAGATTTTGACACATAAAAAGTGTTACCATTTAAAGCATAAAATTGCGAATAAATATTTTAATTGTGACCAAAATTATTATATTTTACTGAAAATTACGTAGTATATATTTACCTTAATTTCGCTAGCGTTATATAAATTAAAACTACAAATTATTAAAACTAATTGTAATTTTGACATTAAAATTACAAAAACCAACAGAGTAAAAATACAAAAAAGACATATCATACGCTTTACCATACAAACAAACAGTAGAAACCGCACGTTTCCATTAGTTCTAGATCCTCACATTTCCACCAGCTTGACGTCAGTATAGGACGCCGCATTGACCCAGTTAGCGCGGGTTCGACAGCCGACTGAGGCCATCCAATCTGGTTATCTTATTGACGATAGTTTTAACGGATCGCAAGGTCGACGCCGGTGTTATTCAATATTAATAAACGTTTTTATTGTCATTATTAGTTTTATTGACACGACAAAATAGTGTTTTTTTTAGCGTAGTAGCGTTTGTGTTCCTAGTAATTTGTAATTAAATAAATAATATTATTTTTATAAGATCAAGGATAATTTTAAAATTTTAATCGATTTATTACGTAATCAACTCGGTACGTGAAAAATCGTTAAGTTCATCATGATTTCACTAATAAGAATCATACTCAATTTTTGGTTTTGTCCTTAAAAATATATTAGTGAGTAAATATTTTTTCAAAATTATTTTTAACAATTATATTATAAATAAATATACAGATTAAAGAAACAAATATAAAGAACAAAGCTATGATCAAAATACGTTATGTTATTCGCATTTTTAAATTCCTACAATAAAATAAAATTTATTTGAAATTTAAAGTTATATCAATTTTTCACAGATTAAATATTTGATAAAAAAAATATAAAAATACCTCTACATATATTTAAACTTGTAATCAACTTCAGTATTGCGATATATCGTGACGTCACTCAAGGTCCATTAAAAGTGGATGTGAATAAAGCTTTCACACGTTATATCGCAAGATAGGTATTTTTCAAAAGCTTATTATATACCAAAATAAATAAATAATTACCTGCTATACGAGGAATCCGCCCCGGCTTCGCATGGACTAGACAAAGATTATAAAAACTTACTTAAAAAATAGGTTATGTTAATACGGGACAATGTAGCATTCTATTTCTAATTCATTATAGAAAAACAAGACGTGACTAATCATCGTTGTAAATGAAGTAAAAACGTATTCTACTAGCAATTTTCGGGCAAAATCATACTGACTGTGTCAAAAATCATACTGACTCTGTCAAAATGTACAAAAATCATAGCATCTGACGGGATTTTTTGTCTTATGCATTTATCGTTTTTTTTTTCAAATATGAAATAGGTATATTAATATTTTTTTTTGACTTGTAGAAGACGGTGCCGCAGCGTAATGTTATATAGTCTAAAAACTTCCTCAAGAAACATGTTTTTGAAGGCGAAAAATATTTTTTCAAATAGAAGTTATCCTTACTTATATTATAAATGGGAAAGTGAGTTTGTTTATTTGTAGTTTTGTTTGTTTGTTCCCCTTTCACGCCGTATTTACTGAATTGATTGAAATAAAATTTTACAGAGACAAAGTTTAAAACCTAGATTAAAAAATAGGATACTTTTTATCCCGAAAATGAAATGTTTATTCCCATTATTTCCCGAAGAAAACAAAAAATGACTACGTAGATTTGTGATAGATGGCGTTGACGAACATTGCCCTTAATTTATGATAGATGGTATTTACTGAATCTATTGAAATGAAATTTTACAGAGGTAAAGTTTAAAACCTAAATTAAATAATAGGATATTTTTTATCCCGAAAATTAAATTTTTATTCTCCATTATTTCCCGGAAAAAATAAAAAATGACTACGTAGTATTAAAGATTTGTAATAGATGACGTTGACGCACATTGCACTTATATTATGATAGATGGTATTTACTGAATCTATTGAAATGAAATTTTACAGAGGTAAAGTTTAAAACCTAGATTAAATAATAGGATACTTTTTATCCCAAAAATGAAATTTTTATTAACATTATTTCCCGAAAAAAAAAAACAAAAAATGACTACGTAGTATTAAAGATTTGTGATAGATGGCGTTGATGACCATTGTTCGTGAGACGAGCTGGCAAACTTATTTTCACTTATTGTCAGTAATATTATTGTTATCCCAAAATAATAAACTGTTCCCGAAAGATTACTAATTACATTCAGACTATTATATATTTTATCACATACAAAATATATTTTTAACGAGTTAAATATTATATAATATATTTGTCATAATATCTATAATAATTGTTTCGGCTACTTTAAAAATTTAAGATTTACGACTGATGGCGGTGGTGAATATTGCATGAATTGTCATTTGTCATAATATATTTATCACAATATCTATAATAATTGTGTTTGGCTACTTTAAGAATTTTATTTTACGAAAGATGGCGGTGGCGAAAACGTTAAATAGTTGGCGTATTTTAACTAAAACTATGCGGAAACTTAGCACTTATTGTTTACCCTTTATCTCGAAATAAAACATAGCTGTAATAATGAGAGATTACAAAATTTTTGAAATTTTTTAAATGCGAGAAAACAAATTAGACTATTTAAAAATATATTATAACATGCACATTGTAGAATATAATGTTATGAGATGTTGCTATTTCAATTTTTGTTATTTAGTATATACGCTCGAGTACAATAGATGGCGCTAAGTATTTTATATTAAAACGGGATATTGTTTTGCATTTTAATTCTAATATTTTGTAAGTAAG
>DVVJ01000787.1:0-13299 GCA_018234505.1 Junonia neildi neildi | reverse complement strand
TCAATCTTTAAAATTTTAAATTTTATACATTATTTAAAAGTTTAGTTTAATATGATTTATTATTCGAAAAATTATTATTTCGTAGATAAAATAGATGTACCTATCTATTACATCTTACATGAATGTACAAAAATATCCTAAAATCCACAGTTCCTTCACAAAAGTTAAAACTTTCTTCAAACGACGATTACCAAAGCTCTAAATATGCCTTCTTTCCGACTGACTCGTACTTTAAAATTTTCAAGAGATTTTGAGATTCCAAGTTCGTGAATACCAAATGCAAGTTGACGGTAACTGTTAAATCCCCTAATAATATATCTAGTTTCTTAAACTATATTAAATTACTTATATATTATACGTTATCTTAAGGATCCTGATAAGATTAGTATTAACTCTTTCAATAATTGCACAAACTGACAGTTATTCGACTACTTTATAACAAGTTACAAACAGCGGTCATAAACTATTTCATTGCACTTATTTTTCACTTACGACTAAGAAAATCGTATTCACAGGCGGACCGCAGTGCTAATATAATTGGCTTGTGTCAACAGTCTTTTTGCAGCAATTTTATATAAAAGGCTATCAATATAATGAGGCACGGAGCACTGCGAGTCGGTATTATTTCTACTGATATTTTATTATATTCGCTCGCGTACGGTTAGCAGCAGCAGTCACGATGCACTAAGTTCACTTTGAAAACTTTATAATCCGCATTCTTAGAACAGATAATGTTGCATTAACGATGCTTTTACATAAATATTTAAAAAATATTTTCTTACTTCGATGATTGTTTTTAATCATTTTTAATTTAAAATTAATTTACAGCTAATTCTATCTTCCAAATATTCTTATTGGTTACATTTCAGTTATCATGTATTGGAAATATTAATTACATATTTCATGTAAAACAACCCTAACAAAGGTGTTTATGGGAACGTTTATTAATAAATCGATGCATTCATTTCTGCTGCCACTACTGTAATAACATAAAATCAAGTGAGATTACTATCGGGATGGTATGATTCCCTTTCATGTACCTACATAGGTTAAATCGCAAATTGTTGGTTCAGTTAATCGGACACTTTAGTAGTACGGACGTCTCACGTACCGTTCCGTTTATGGAAAATAATGTTCCTTAATGTCTTAACATAAGGGTGAAATTGCGACTCGTGACATTTTATGATTTGTATCGTCGACGGTACGTGGATGTAGGCAGGATCGCCCGCCTACTTTGCGGTCTGCAATCAAAGTTGTTACCGCATCGATAAAGTTTAGCGGTGGAGCGGACCACGTAAAGACAATGTTTTTCATCTACGAATCGAAGAAATTACACGCTCGATCTGTGAAATATTGTTTAGCAATGCTCCTTCTAAGTCTCTTGTTATAAAATTCTTTACAATATATTATTAAAAATTTTATGTGAATCGAAACAAAATGGGCATAAATCGTAAAAATCGTAGCACCGTAAATCATGCAATCGTTCATATCTGTCGTTTTTATTGTTATTATAAATTTAAAATCACAAAAGAATAGAATGTTTTGGCTTTGGAAGTCAATATAAAGTAAAAAATGTAATATGTTCGCATTCGATGTAGTGCTATAATTTTACACCTCCAGAACAAAATATCAATTTATCAAAAAGCCGTGAAGTCAAGACATGTTTTACGATAAACATCGGCCACTTGATATTTTTTGTACACAATAGGACCATTGGTATTGTCACTTCGGATTGTGATTTCGTTCAATACCATGATTCGCATGAGCTCGTTATTTTAAGACAAGACGACTAATCCAAAGAAAGAGGAGCGAGCGGCGATATATCAAAATTTGACAGCTACAAGCTCAGTGCAATATGGCGACCACGCCACCCAATGAGGTACTGCCCCGTCACGCGGAGCGCTTCGTGCGTTAATCACGGCTGATTTATTAGGGAAGGAGTGACACATTTTATATTCTATTTTCGAAAACCGTAACGAGTTTTTCAAAATGGTCTCCGTTTGAGAGATCGTAACAGCTGCATCTTGTTAGTGCGCTGTCATGTATTCGGTTTTTGTTAAAATTATTTGCGTGGATGAATATAAAGTGTATTACTTCAAATGAAATAATATTTCGCCCCCTCGCCAATTTTGAAATGAATTTAGATATCAGTTTCTGTTATTCGAGCGTTATTCAATTTATACGCTGCACGACCTCGTAAATCAAATATCTGCAAGCATTATAGATTTATTGAGTCATTCATTGTGAGTAACGAATACATACATCATATTTATTGACATAGAAAGTCCTTTAAACGCTATGCGCTGAACGCGCTCAACGAAATCGATGCTGGAAATACACCTTGAAATTGATTTTTAAATTACCCACAATGACTTTCCCCGCACAAAAGAAGGAGCCTAAGGCTTTTCCGTGCCACATACGTCAAGGTTTAACCTAATCCCGGAGGGACGTTCGATTTTTATTGCATTCGACCCCGACGTATGGGCTAATACGGAACCAATATACTGAAAAACGATGTCAAAAGGGTTTACATATTGTTTTGGGGTGCACTTTGATGCGCTGAGTTCAAAGATACTCGTAATATTGAAACCACCGCGCCGTGTAATACACTCACTCTTTTCGAACAAAAACTTAAAGGGCAGTAGTTATTTTAATTTAGTTAACCGACCATGATGCTTTTATCTTAATTTCGTAACTTATATTAACCACCAATGAGCAATTTGCATTTAGAATGTCAGCTTCATTTATGGTCTAGGGCTTGATTAAAAACCTGAAAAAGGGCGGGGTTAAGGTAGCTATTTTCGCGTGCGAAAATGTTAATCGTTTTTATAGTATACTGTGGCATGTCGTCCATTCATCGTAATTATTTTAATAACATTTCGCTTATATGACTTCAGGGTCTTAAGCCATCGGTTTCGTAAATGTATTTTTTAGTTACGTTAATTTGTCGGTTGCATTTTATTTCATTTTATACCAACATTCATGTGCTGCACAGATGTCCGTCTCAGAATGAACAAAATTAGTAGGTACGATATACGTTTGTTGATGTCTATGCGTAATATCAAGAAACGTGTGTAGTAAATAATAATTGTATTCAATACGAGCTTAAAGCAAACATCTATCGATTAAAATAACGCGGTTCCGATAGGTCTTATAAATAATTTATCAGAATCAATTTTATTGTAAATAGTATCTTGAAATATATGTGTTTTACTTTATCAATAGCATGTAATGAATTTGTAATTACATTAAATTATTTATTGCGTTTTCAATTAGTCTTATGTCTGTACACGGACATTTACATATTATTGAATTAACGTCGGGTGCTTACGTTTAAACTTTACTTAATTTTATATTGTAATCTCTCCTTACTCGACGTACAGTTCAATGTGACCGATTTAAATCGACTCCGTTATTCCGAGTACAGATTGCAAAAAATGTCGATTTCTCATTACGAAAGTTATTTCATTTTCAACCCTTGAGTCAATTATACTTTGCCAATTTAAGTGTACGCGAGTGTACTGCATCGGGCACTAATGTATTATTCATATTGTGTTTTTGAGATAACAAGCAGCCTCTTAAGTCGATACACATCTAGTGGACTGATTGGAACTCCGCTGAGTAGATAGCGGTAATGTTTCACCGGCCTCACGGAAAATCTATTATAATTAAAATGTAGACACGTTGGTAGCACATAGCTATGTACTGACTTTTTATCGTCAGAATCGACTCGTATGTGCTGTGGAAATAAATTTAAAAAAACGGTGTGAAGGAATTTCAGAATTGCATTGCAATTCTTCTACAGTTTCTTATAAGAATACGTCTAGTCTTACTCGATTCAAAAATTGTGCTATAAATGAACGCGAGCTTTTTTTTCTGTTAGCCGTACTAAAATGGTTCTTTAATTACGCTGCGTATCGGTACCGTAAATTCAAGTGAGGTTTTATTTAAATATTAATTACATTTTGTATACAGGGTGGTTTCGTGTAAAGGTTATTTATATTATTGGAAATGTGCAATTTTGTTCAATTATCGTGAGGATATTAATTCTAAGAAACAATATTTTGGTACTCAAAAATTGTACGTATTAATTACATGTCATACGAGAATCAAATTTCATGTCAAATGATTTTTTTGCTCAACCATTCCAGCTTCATTAAGGACGCGAATCGTCATTAAACGTCTAAACTCTTGTCTCATTCAATATTAAGAGTTAAGAGCCGACTAATAACATGTCCGGCCTGTATAACGCATGTAGATTCCGAAAGAGGCGCGGCGGCTATATACTTTGTAATCGGCGAGGTCGATTCCGGACCACCCAGGCGGTAGCTCCGCACCACGCGTACACATGCTTAGCTTAACATGTAAACTTATATAAATACATAATACCGATTGCACCGAGTTCCGTTGTAACCGAAAATTTTCGTACAATTTTGTAATTTTCGATTCAATATACCAATTTGCGTTATTGGTCAGGAAATCTGGTCGAATGTATAATAAGAGAGATTCGCGAAAGTGGGCGACCACTCGATGATTTAA
The DNA here is from genome assembly GCA_018234505.1 of Junonia neildi neildi. Classification (NCBI taxonomy): domain Eukaryota; kingdom Metazoa; phylum Arthropoda; class Insecta; order Lepidoptera; family Nymphalidae; genus Junonia; species Junonia neildi. Next base: position 8,760 of record DVVJ01000787.1, on the reverse strand, counting down.
ATTTCGTTGTACCTACCAACTTTACGACGATTGGTGATTATCGCGACAAATTACTAACTATTATGTGAACTCGGAAGAAATTTGGAAACTTTAAAAAAAATGTTCAATGAGTATATTTTGATTTAAGTACATAATCGTCGTTTACAATTTCATACATTATATTTTAATTAAACAATTGATAAGATATATCACAGTTAAGAAATAATCGAAGGTAATTACTTCCTCGGGTGAATTAAATGAATCAGATTACCGCAGCTGATCCAGTGAATACAAGGCCCAGTTACATTTATAACCTGAAAGCGCATGTTCAGCGCAATCGGACGCACTATTTTATCTTAATTCGTCTCATTAAGACTCGCCGGGCAAATATCTACTTTACATAATTTTATCAAAGAAAATCGTACGCGTGGGTATATTGTCGATTCGATTAGATTTAATGTGGCCATTCTAGCGAGATATGCGTGCTATCGTGGCATGCCTCTGTCGAAATAAAGACTTTGGTAACCGACTGCTGTCAAACAGCGGTTTAGAAACGATCAATAGCTTTTGTTTTGTCCTCAACTTAATTATTTTAAAGTTGTTAATGACCGCCTCCAGTGCTTTTTAGCCACATGTTTCCTCAAAGCACTCATAGTCAAAGGCCGCTGGATCCAGTAACACAACAGTCGTAAATCACAAGGAAAAGTTTTACGAATTAGGAACAATTAAAACATTGAAGCAAACAACAGTTGTTGCGAATGTCCCCGGCGATTGCGGGAACATTGGGAATTACGGGCGGTTTACAGGCTATAGATCTTAGTCCAAAATTCTTTACGACTAATATAACTTGCGCAATCCTTTTGTCGCCCGGCCGGGGGGAGGGAGGGGGAAGTTGGACAAGTTTCTTTTGTTTGCGACACGTGTTGCAAAACGGGTTGGGCCTGACACTTGTTCGAAGGGAATCTTGGGAACGACTTGAGTCGATTTCCGTGGAATTGTTGTCGTCCATCTTACATTTGATGTTTAATAATTTGGAAATACGCTACCATTGTTCTTCTTTTTATCACCTGAGTGAACTGAATTTCTCTCAATTTATACCATGTAATATGGTTGTATTTCATTAGATGTGTTTACAGCAAAACATGATATGTACAATGGCACATACTTTAAAATGGTTCCGGCGGCAATATTTTTTACAAATAGCCGATTTATATATTAGAAACGTACCTATATTTTGCAATGTAATGTGATATCAACACGAAGGGCGGTTCCCTTGCAACTCGACTCCGGAAACCGATACACAGATGATGTTAAAGATTTGCGGCTTACGGAAATATTCAGCGTCATTATATACCTATTAAGGGCTTTCACGCATCTTTTTTTGCTAGCCACGAGAACCGCGTCTTAATGAAGTCATTTCTGTCACTTTTATTGCTGTTGTGGCATACGCCGGATTTTGAGAAAAATTTACAAGGCGCAAATTGACACTGAAGTTATATGGGCCTTAATTAGTCGCACATGCGTGAAAAGGATTTTTCAGCGTTGTTAATGGCCTCGGAAGATTTTTTTTTTTGGTTTCGCATACATAAGAACAGGTTATGTTTTGTTAGCTGTATCGTTGAGCGTGACCGCGAGAGAATTCCTGGTTTTCTCTAATTAATCCGACGCCATAGACTTTTAATTGCTCACAGTTGGAAGCGAAGGCTCGTTGTTCTTCGGTAGATTTGAAACAATTTACGTTCTGTTTGCGTACTTACGTTTAAGGTGGATATAAATTTCTGTAATTATCTTAATTAATAAGGGAACAATTAAAAATAATAGTGAAATATATTAGGATCGTATATTATTTTAACTGCATAGTGTATGGTTATAGCTACAAAACAGGTTGTACCGAGTACTAAACAACCGGCATAATAAAGGAAAGAAAAGGTCCCTATTTACGTTCCGCCCTCAGTTTCTACGGCTTGGTCAATTAGCGTCACTCAATTAAGCACTACTCCCGTGCAAAGGAATTTTCTTAATTATTAAAAAGGTGTAGCGTAAGTACTCTAAATAACGAATAAGAAAACCTAAATCGATGTATAAAAATAAATTATTTACATTTGGAAGAAAAAAATAAATTACAAATTCCTTAATGTAAGCGATAGTTTTTTTTTAATAAAAACGAGACTACGTCATGTATCTGTTTTAATATTTAGTCATTTTCATAAATGAAAAGAGAAAAAAATTCTTATAAAAAATCATAAAGCTAGGTTTGATGTCCAAGTTAAAATCACGATGAAGTTGATAAATGAAACACTTCTAAGTCTACTGGAGCTGTTATTCAATAAAGTGTATAGATAAAGCCGTACATGCACTGTGGCTTTAAAAGCAGCCTCGATCGAAGTACTTGAGATAATTAAGCCATTAAATCGGTTGGCAACCCTTTTACACTGTGAGAAGCGCTGTACGGGTACGTTCCAAAATGCTTTTATTTTTGTATCAATTTTAAAAGCAATATGTTAATTGTCTCGACTCTGTTAAGACGTTTTGACACGTTTTATTTTTACGACTAACCGTCTTTGTGAATATAACTTCTTAAAGAACGAAATTTTTCCTTATCATTTGATGTACATAGTCCATTAGTCATATTTTAAAATCACACGATATTCCGACTTATGAATTAATTAATCAATACTCGAAGATGGAGCAGTAACCAAATATAACTTTCTTATACTTTTTAAGCAAAATGTAATTATAAATCATTATTTACAAAAGCCTTCCTTATTGGCTCGCAACCAGTTACGCAAGTTCCGAAGCATTTTCGAAGAGAAATAAAATTGAGCCCAGCATGCGTGCAAACCTATACATTAAGAGTTCGACATGCAATGAAGACTTTCTATATATAAGCCCAACAGGTAATGTGGTTAGGGCTGTCCACGTTTTGTTTTTTTTGTTCAAAAAAACTGATTGGACTTTTTGATTTATATACTTACGAGTAACTGTCCTGCGGTTATGGTTCACTCGAAATGTTCCCGTTTTAAGGTAGTCATTTTTATAATTGGCAGCCCTACAACACGTGATCGAATTTTCACGACTCGCGGCTATTGGCCTCGTATTCGGCTGTCTCGCGAATCGATTTCTCGGTAAACGATTCGAAGATTTCGAGTAAGGAGGAGATTCGATGTACATTAATTACGTCCGGATCTCTTGACCTTTCCATGAAAGCAGTAATGCAAAGTTTCAGGCTTGATATAATTTGAGTAATTTTTGATATCGCTCTTAAAATGACTTTTCTTAAAACCCATGTATCGATACGATAGCTGGAATTTACATCGATAAATTTGCATATAAGAATTGTTTTTGCATTCGATTTATAATTAACTTTGCAACTGATACTAATTCCCTTCGGCGAACGAAAGGTGTAGGACGCCATTACATTTATCAATATTGACAGTTGAACGAAATGAAGCTGTCGTCACAGGCAATTGTACCGTCGTTTCAACTAAGCTGTGTAAGACAACCACTCCCATTCAACGATCAAACCCTAAGCGAGTTACTGAAACTTCTTTTTTCTCTGTTGAGTTGAAGTGGCCACTTAAACATAACCGACATCTGTAAAGGGGCAATGAACTGCAATATTTCAGATTTTAACTTATATTTTTTTTCTTGTTACAGGAGCGAATGGCTTGAGAAGACGAGGGAGACAGACCTACACTAGATATCAAACGCTAGAGTTAGAGAAAGAGTTCCACACGAATCACTACCTCACGCGGAGGAGACGCATCGAAATGGCCCATGCGCTCTGTCTCACGGAGCGACAAATAAAAATTTGGTTCCAAAACCGAAGGATGAAATTAAAGAAAGAAATTCAAGCGATAAAGGAATTAAACGAACAGGAGAAACAGGCGCAAGCGCAGAAGGCGGCGGCGGCGGCGGCAGCGGCCGCGGCGGCCGCGCAGGGCCACCCCGAGCACTAAGCGCACCTACCAGTGATACGATCGCAGTCCGCCGAACAGTCTTTAGCTTGTGTTTGTAAATTGTTTGTAATTATTTTCGTTATTTAAGTGTTGTTCGGTTGTTGTGATTATTTTTTTAATTAATTATATTGAATTAGACTCATGTTTTTCTAAGAACGAAGGAACAATAAACTGTTTAATGTTAGAATAGAAACGGGTCGTATTATTTTGTGTTTCGGGTTTTGTTTTTGTTGATTTATTGAATTTTACATATTTTAATTCGCGCTTTCGTGGTAAATGTTCGCGTTTGGAAACCAGTGCAATTTTTAGAAATCTCTTCCGTGTAACATAGTGTAGGACTATTGTAGTTGGTTTTTCAAGATGTGCTACCGTAGCGCCTCGACTCGGCAGCGTCGGCGATGGACTCTGTTACATTGTACAAATTTAATATGCCTACCAAAGAGACCCGGTCTCGTACCCTTAACGCTAAGTAAACAGTCATAAGTTAAATCGTCTATCTGCAATATCACATCGGACTCGTGAAACCTAATAACCGCGCCATCTAATCCTTCAATACTCTCGCATAAGTATAGTGTAAACGTGGTCGTGTTCCTGCAGTTTTAATAGTCGGTGAAGTTTAACAAATTGCCATAATTATAAGTAGGTATTATTTAGCGATTAGCCGTGTAAATAGTTAGGGTTATGACGATGATAATGGAAGTGAGCGGTTCGCGATTGCGCCGGCGCCGTGGAATGAGCAGAAAAAGTTCGAAGGGAGTGCGGACGAATGCGTGGCGAGCGCGGGACGAGCGCGGGACGAGTCGGAGGGGAGCGGCGCCGCCGGCCACCGGACAGGACTAGGTGAGTTTTTGTCAAAGTCCGCGGCATTATTTATCGAGTGGAGACGGTTGCGAAAAACTGACTCGTCGTCACCAGTCGATGCGCGACGCCATTTTTGAAATCGCCCATGCGAGACTTCTACGGTATTGCTGTTTTGCAATGTTTTAATTTACTAAGTCGATTCGAATGCGCCTTTGATCTTTCCCGACCGTCTCCGCTAGCGAACTTGGGCAGTGCTTCACCCTCTCCGGAAACCCAATTATTTTTTTGACGAATTTTATACGAGTCCATATACAAAAATAATTATATGAAAATAATGAAGCAACGTACAAGTGGCCGAGTAATTGTTAAATACTTTGTTATTTTTATTTAATGATTCAAAAGCAGCACAACTATCGTATAGGTGTCAAACTAAAACGAACAAAACTATATAAGCCTTGAAAAGGTCTTTATTATTTCGCAAGTATGCATAATGACTTCATCGCCTCTCCGCTTCGAATGGTCGATGGGAACGTCTATTAATTAAATCGGCTACAGGCAGGATCATCCTGTTTGCCGAATACGGCAATGGAGGAATCACAGAGACTAAAAACTAAATTCTTGAAGTCTTGTTCGCAGTGTAGTCGATCACTAATTTGAAAATACCATTAAGCTCATTTGGTCTCCTTATTGATGTTAAAAATTCTGAATAACTTTGCATATCTAAGTCATGTTCGATTAGGATAGAAATCGTTTACTTATTTTAGAAACTTGTATCAGAGAAAAAATATGACAACGTCCTTTTAATTTTATATTTAAAAAAAAACTTAATTTTATATTCATTCAGTAACCGATTTGAAAATACAAAATTATAAATTTGACGTATATTCAAAATTAAGACATAGATTTTAAAAATAAAATCCGATTACTATATACGGGCATGAATTATACATCCAGAATTCAAGATATATTTTTTGACGCAATTTATAAGGCTAACGCGTGCAAGAAGTGAAAAATGCATGGTGTGCAATATTTTTGCCTGTCTGTATTTGGCCGCCATCTTTTCGGTCTTCGACCGAAATCAATTCAGCGATAACAGATAATTATTCGGCCCGATACGAAAAATTATTGGATGTTGTGAACGCGACGTATCGCGAAAGGCGAATTTTTAAACGGCTCAATCCCGCAAGGATCGGGATCGTCTCATCGTCGTGTTTTAATTCGAATATTTAAATATTTTAATCTCTTTCTTATATGACCGTAGTTACTCAAAATAATAGTTTCTCTCGATAAGGCTCCGAGTTAATTATGTCAGTATTTTACTTGAATAAAACATTAACGAGCTCGGTAGTCAATGAGCGATTAAGAATAATGACTAGTTCCGCGCAATGTTTCTCACTTAATTAAAACATACCAAAACATTAACGCTGGGGAGACAGATGCAAGAGCAAAAACACAATATATTCCCGATAATTCGACCATTTGAGGTCGCGATGCACCGACGATGGTATACCTTAACGAAGTGCCGGCCTTAATTTTTTTTCTAAGCTTCGGAGACCCATCGTTTTCTTTTTTAGCAATAATTATGATCATAACTTAACATAATCGTCTTATATACTCCGCTCGATAGACACATTTCGAACTTTTTTTATTGATTAGGTCCAGGGCATGAAACCGGTTCTCTTCCATTAAACATTGCTTTTATTGCGTTCTTTCAACCAGTTTCAGACACCTGTAGTTATGCATTGAAAATAATAAAAGTTTCGAGAGCGTTGATAATTGTGTCCAGCGTATGAGGCTGGGGAAATTTTCATATAATCGCCACCATTATAATATCGCAGAGTTTTCAAGTTAATTAGACGAAAACTTGAATAATGCATGACTGATTAATCAGTACAGGGCTGGATGGTTTTTTATTTGGCAAATTAATTGATATTCAGCGGCGGTTTCTTATTAAAATATCGCAATTTTATAAGGCTCCCGTGGACCTGTTTGGTGGAAATAAAAGGAGTGTTGCGGCGCGGGCGGGGGTCGGCCCATCGACCGCCCGTCGATGCTGCATATATCATTATGTACACGAAGGCCGGCCCGGCAGCTGAGCAAGATGAGAGATCTTTCTTATGTGAAGTCACCACGACGCGAGCCAACTCTCTCAGCTCTTATTTATCGTGCGAGATATTCGTGAGGTTGATCGACCTTAAACTAAAGGAATTCTACTACGTTTTATAAATGAAAAATATTTTTCATCAAACATTAATTAATTATAGCTTCCTGGATTTCTTCCGCTCGTCTTTGTTCGTTTTGAGCTGTTTTAGTATTTGCAACATTGTTTATAAAATTCATATTTAATATCATGAAATCATAAATGATAGAGCAACATTCCTCTTGTTAACTTTGTTTTTCCTTATGTGACAATTGCTTAGTTAATTTCAATTGTATACATTTATCAACTCCATTCCTGAAGCCGTAAGAGTACATTCCTCATAGCACATATTTACTAAGTCCGATACAGGAACTCCTCGCCGTATAAAGCAGTACGGGTTCGGTACACTCGTGTCGATACTATCTCGTCACCCGGCCTGCCCCGCGCACGACTAACATGTCCCATAGGTTACTCACCCGCATCTGAAGCCTTTAATCGATAACGATTTATTTAATTAACTGTACACGAGCACAATTCTACCTTCTAAGGTAATAGAATAATGCTTAAAGGAAAATTGCCCTTATGAGCCTTGCAATTTTGCACTTTTCACTGAATAAGGTCATTCGTTAAATCGTTTTTAAATTGAGCCTTAGTGTTGAAACGTGGACGAGCTCTATTATCATTGATGACTTTTCTCATACATAATACATTGTTTGTTTTTGTTTTTATTTATTAAAAATTTAAAATAATTACCTATGTATGAAGTGAAGTTAGGTTTACATTATTATAAATAAAACACTGAACTAATTTCAAATGACAATATGAATAGGTCGAAACTGAAAAAGTAAGTAAATAATTTATTTTTAATATGCTTAAACGCAAAACTGCTTAACATTTAAGATTTAAAGATAAGCCAATTTTCTCTAAAATTTAAATTAAAAATTTCCTACGGACAACCATACTTTCTTTTATCAATACCCACGTGAATCAATAAAACCGCCGACATTTATTAATTAATCACATTTAAAATTCCTTAAATTTTCAAAATATAAAATTTCATAAAAACCAAGACCTTCATTATTTATAAATAAAAATATCTCAATAAAACACATATCCCATTTTACTATCAACACATATCATAAAACAAATGTGCTTAACCGCCCCATAGAGTGTAATCGAGTTAACCCTACAAAATCACGCAATAACCGATACGAAATATCGTTTTCCATGACAGCTATTAATTGTTAGCGGCAATGAGGCTTCGCATACTTGAGGCTATAAACAAACGCTATCTAACCGAACTGCCTACTTAATAGTCCTTTAGTATAATTGCCGCAATCAATAAGTACGCTACATACTGCAGACATTGTACTTCACACTGATACGTAAAAGGTTACTGTTGAAGATAGTGGTCAATTCGAATTGATGGAGAATCGATTCTTCTATATTCGATTTATAGCCGTCTTCAAAAAGGAGGAGGTTATCAAATCGGTCGGAATTTTTTTATGTATGTAGGTACACCGGTTACTTGAAGACGGTTGAACCGATTTTGACAATTCTTTTTTTGTTAAAAGGGTAGGTATATTTATCCCCCCATATACTTATTATTAGGATCATAGAATATTACGGTGGTAACTGGATTTTTTCATAGAATGATTTGTCTCAAAATATTGAATATTCATTCGATTTGTCACGAATTAAATATTTTAAATATGTGCGCAACAGTAATAATAATTTAAAGAGGCTTTTCATTATACTAGCTGTCCGCCCGCGACTTCGCCCACGTATCTTCTAACCTATTTAGAACCAGTTAATAAGAATCGAAACATCTTTGATAACGTTTTTGATATCAAACATGAAATATAGATGAAGCCTTTGAAC